>LUGF01041589.1:88074-103423 GCA_001625245.1 Calycopis cecrops
TTGGCTATAGGTAACTTTTTATTTCGTTAACTTAGAAGTGTGATTTTTTCAAGGCATCAAGACGTAACTGACCTTCGTATTTGACAAAAATTTCAGCTTAATCCCTTCACGCGTTTTAGAGAAAAAGGTCTTGACAGACGTACAGACAGACGGACAACAAAGCGATCCTATAAGGGTTCCGTTTTTTCTCTCTGAGATACGGAACCCTAAAAATATGGCCCATGGAGGTGGGAGGAGAAAGGAAGGCAGCGCATCTGTATAGCCTCTATGCGGATGTTTGTGGGCGTCGGTAGTCATGAAAATGGCTCCGGCTGCTCGTTTGCCCTCCTATGTCATTAAAAAAAAAATATAGTTATAACTTTGAAAACGCAGAGAAGTCAAGTCCCACGTCGCTGGAGTTCCCCTCGTTGACTGAAGACACGTACCAAGAGGACAGGACTGAGTGCCTGGGGACGATACGCGCAGTGGAAGCCCTGGTCGAGGAGTACGAGGGGCTATCCGATGAAGACAAGGTACTGTGTTCTGAAGCTTGTAAAAGGTGCCACGCACCAGCCGAATCGGGCCGACATGACCTGAGAGGTACCTCGAGCTTAAGTACACGATGGCGTATTGTCAGCTTCTAGCATGAAACACGACTACACGGCGGCGTCGTGCGTGCGAGAGGTACCTACCCAGTCGTGCCGGCCCAATCGTCTGTAATGGAGCAAGGCACTCTTATTTCTCTTACCAAAACAAACGTTCATGTGTTCCTATTCTATGTTCCAGACCAAAATGGCCGGTGTAAAGGAATATCTGCAACGCCAACTGGAGTGCTTGAACAGACTGACCACTACTAAGGACTCTAGGGTTAGTTGATTTTATTCTTTCCTGAGGGCTATATTTCACTGGGACGCCATGGCGGCGCAACCAGTCGCCGGCTGCCAGAAATACAGCTCTATAGAGAGTTTCTCACCGGGTGTCCGTTTGGCTGCGCAACCACACGTACATACCTGGTGTCCGTTAGGTTGCGCAACCACACGTACATACCTGATGTCCGTTAGGTTGCGCAACCACAGGTACATACCTGGTGTCCATTAGGTTGCGCAACCACACGTACATACCTGGTGTCCGTTTGGTTGCGCAACCACAAGTATGTACATACCTAGTGTCCGTTAGGTTGCGCAACCACACGTACATACCTGGTGTCCGTTTGGTTGCGCAACCACACGTACATAACTGGTGTCCGTTAGGTGGCGCAACCACACGTACATTTTCTGGCAGCCGGCGACTGGTCACGCCGTCATGGCGTCCCAGTGAAATATAGCCCTTAATGTTTATTATAAATCATCACTGAATCTTTTGATGCTTAACTTCTTTACGCGCACTTGACTTGGGGAGTAGTTGAAGAAGGCGTGACGAGAGCGCTACGAAAGTGTGATCGGGCGCGGCGAACGGAAGTTTAGAGGGAGATATTATATTACCGTAGGAGTAAGAAAGATTAGTGCGCGCGCACATTTTCTTTCTCTCTCCCTCTCATAGCCAATGTTTCGTGTATGAATTTTAATTTAATTTAAAAGTTTAAATCACACACATTATTATAGTACTTATAAGGGGGCAAATGATCAGACGAAGTAATATTTAAGCCTAACGACGCCCATAAACATAACATATATAACCTACATAGACGCCACTCTTGCACACCACACGAACGCGACAGCACAACTGTCACTTTACGCTGGTACCGGATAAGCGAGAGGTACCTCCCGATCGCTTCGGCCCAATCGACTGCATACATGCAGCCATGCAACGTGGCACTACCTGTTATTAGAACTACACAAATATTGATTTAAATATTACGATTTGATTTTGTAGCTCTTTAGACACGAATATTTGGAAATGCGTAAAAAAAGGGATTCTAACCAAGTCCAAGATAAAGATAAACTGACAAAAAATATGAGAAAAGTCTTGGAGTTTATGAAGATCACTAAAAAGAAAACTGCTAAAACAAATTCAATAACTCAACTTGGATGCAATAAGACAACAGTTTCTACTACGAAAGGTAAATAAATGCAAAACGAAAGAAAGACACTATTTCGACGGAAAGATTCGTGATTGGCTAATTCGGTAATTTAACAAGCCCGACGCTTCAGGTGCTTATAGCAGCCATAGCCAGGAAATGTCGGACTGGTTAAATACATAGAGCCCCGATCAAATCGGTTAAAGCTTCTGAAAGAATAAATAGTGGATAAAGAGAGGAGACAACTCGTGCCAGCACGAAACTGATCCTCGCCCAACGACCGCCTCGTATTCACGGGGTTCGTATGATAGTCCCTAGAAGGGAGCAAAGCTACGGCCTAAAATCCCCATAACCCCTTTAAGGGATTGAGAGAGAAGACCTGTAGCCAGCACGATTTGACTGTAATACAGTAATGATACCTCTAACTTAAAAGCCACCGCACACATGCTACTTTTAAAATCGGTGGTCGGCGATTTAGTCACTTTTTAGAAGCTGAATGTAGCGACCACACGCTCCCCACCGCACACTAAAAATCGCCGGATGCGGCGGCTTAGTCACTTTTTTGAATCTGAATGTAGCGACCACACGCTCCCCACCGCACACTAAAAATCGCCGGATGCGGCGGCTTAGTCACTTTTTAGAAGCTGAATGTAGCGACCACACGCTCCCCACCGCACACTAAAAATCGCCGGACGCGGCAGTTTAGTCACTTTTTAGAAGCTGAATGTAGCGACCACTCACTCCCCACCGTACACTTAAAATCGCCGGACGCGACGATTTGGTCACTTTTTAGAAGCTAATAGACCCGACGCTCCTCAACGCACGCTCAAAAACACGAACTGCGAGTGTTACGTATCGAGCAGTCGCTAAAACGCGCGATTCCGATACTGCGACTGAACACAGAGCCGTTAGGTAGTGGTGCAGCCTCGATGCAGTCGCAAAATCGCCGATCGCCGACTCTAAAGCTGCGTATCGACTATGCGCTCCAAGAGAGCGAACATTGGCGCGCGCTCCAAACGCGCGAAATTGTTACCATTTTGGAACGCGCGCCATTGTGTTCGTTGGAGTCGAGCGCCCGAACGCGGAGCAGTTCGTTCCGTCGGGTGTCGGTTTTTTACCACGCATCAATCGTGGCGCGCGCGCCAATTGAGACGGATGTTTTGTATTTTTTTGTGTTTGTTGCGCTCCCATTATGGATAATCAAAGGTGCCGTAAACTAACGGACCGAACACTGGAACACTGGCCACGCGCGCCATGCGCGCTTAGTTGATACAAATCGAATATTTGGAACGCGTTCGGCGGAACGCACTCTTGGCGCGGGTGTTCATGGCACGCGCGCCAGGAGCGCATAGTCGATACGCAGCTTAAAAGTAGCGTGTGCTCTCGCCCTTAGATTTTTCATGTATGTAACGAATTACACAGATACTACGATGAGCACCAAAAAGCACGGAACAAGAAATCTAAATGATGTCTACTACAGAGCTTTAGAAGAAGCGAAGAAGATTACAAGTCAACCCACCACAAGACAGTAAAATAAGCTAATAATACAAGTTTTTCTCTAGACTTTAGTTACAAGATTTTAATTAATTATATTAGATAATTTATTAATTTTTAGTTACATCAATTCTTCCGTTGTGTATTTAATAGGAAGTGTATTTTGTTTATTAAAATTAATTTCTTATAGTTGTGAATTTATCAAATAGCATTATTTTGCCTAAAAGCCGATTACGCATTCTAAATGACTTTCTTAGTTTTGATATAGTACATATCGGAACAGGGAAGTTTGGAATATTTAAGTTTTCCAAGCCTATCAGTCTAAGTATGTGTGTGTATGTGGGTGTAATAACTCTAAAATAATAATAGCGTCGTCCTAGCCGAGTTTCGGCTACGGCGGCCGTCTATAGAAACGATCCATCTGCACAGAACATAATATTATAGTGCACAAGTGTGCGCTCAGACACAAGTGCACTCTCTCTTCCCTTATTCTCATATTCGGATGGGACGGCAGTCTGACACGACTGAAGAGAAACCTGTCGCATGACCGATGGCTTAACGCGCTCACTTCCTGACATTCGACAGTTTTTAGAAGTTGAAAAATCCTAATAACATTTTTTGGTCCGACCCGGGATCGGAACTCAAATCTGTGGTTAAACACGCTTACCACAGGACCACGAGGCAGTCAAATCTAAAATAAAAGGGCTAAATGGTAGAATGTCATTTTGTTTTAAGACATTAGAATTTTCTAGAATTACTAGTCTACATCTTTTATAACCTAGTATTTACAAGGACAAGGCTAAATTTGCGTTTGTACAGATACATGGCGTTGGCCTGATCGATTTCTCAATTGCAACTGTTCCACAATAATACGTCCTTCAACAGCATAGGCAACAGGATGTATAGACAAATGACGGTTTATCTGTGCATCGCTCTAATTTCAGCGTTATCGAACTTCCGCCTCCCCTATCTGACATCCGGTCAAATCAGCATTCGCCTCACGTAATGGAGAATGTATTCTAGATTATTCTTTCATTTAGCTTCAGTTGCAGGATGTTTAATTAAGGAACAACAAGCCAGACAGAAGTTATGAACTGCGTGCACTTTACGATCTCGATGCAGACGGCTGGAATGTTACTCGTTTATGGCATTCATTCCGATAGGAGTTTTCTTTTACTGTCGATATGTTTTTAGACGTAAAATGGGATAAATACTCATTATTTTTATTTGATTTTATTTATTAAGTATACTTAATAAATAAAATCAAATAAAATTTAACCAACAAGGCACAAATAAATGTTATTAGCCAACAAGGCACAAATTATTAGCCAACAAGGCACAAATAAATGTTATTTATGTGTGCCTTGTTGGCTATAGCCAACAAGGCACACATAAATAACATTGGAAAATAATACCAGTTAAGATAAAAGTAGCCTCAATTACAGGCAATCTCGACATACTTAGTAGAAAGAAAGATATGAATTTATGTAGTTTTCAGGACAAATGTTTTTTTTTCAAACCAATCTATAATGTTACTTTTTGAATGCACAACTTTTAAATTGTAGTCATGGTGAACATAATTTCATAAACAATACTTTTGATTTAATTTTTCCGAGCCAAATTATAATAAAGTGACAGATGTGTTGAGGCGTCTGTACGCCTGTGCTTGTCTGGATATCTATGAGTTTCAGTAGACATGAAAAGGACTCGTCTACTTGTTTATTATGCTGTTAAAAAACTTGTTTCAATTAAGATATGTACTCTTAAGTCCATACTTTTAAAGAATCAATTATTATTAAGTAATAAAATATGCAATAGTATTAGTCTCTGAATAAGAAGTGACTCATTAAGCCCCCAGCTCCCCGGCTCTTGGAAATATATTTTTCAAAAATTACAACGCGCTCAATATTTTGAGTGAATATATTTTTCGTTCCCCTCCATTTGGCATAACATATGTATTATTAATGTGCAAACGGGTTCGACTGGAGTGTGCGCCGGCATCAACTTTAAATATATATCGCGACTGTACGTGAGCACTCATTACGTGATACAGGTTGATGCTTTTTGTATTCAAAGGTAGTGCCACGCTGCATTGTAACCAAATTGGGCACGGGGATGTACCTGTCGCTTATACGATACTGGCTTAAAGCTGTGCTGTTTAGTGTGGTGTGTAAGTATAGGATGGCCCATTGAGGAGGAAGGAGGAATCTTTATAACCTCTATAGTCTATGCGGATGTTTACGGGTGTAGTCATAAAAATGACTGCGACTGTTCATCTGTCCGTTTATATTATAAAAAGATCAGCTTCGTCTTTTTCCCCAAAAAAAAAATTCAGTCCACATAGACAGAATTTTTTTTTCAAGTAAAATCATTTTTACTACATACTCTTTGATACTATCGAGCTTCCGCTAAGGCGTGAATTACAGGGCTAGATTGCTAATTTTATAAATGCAAATGTTTTATAATGTTACCTATATCTTTCCCAATAAAGTCATATATTTTTCAAAATTTGATCAAAGTCGGTCCAGATATTCCAGTGTTTAGGTTTGTATCAAAATTCTAAATCATTACTCTTGAAGAGACCGATATATTTTGAAATCATAGCAACACGCGCGAGCTGCTCTCGACGTCAGAGTCGTAGAAGAGGGATCTCTCTGTCTGTCTGGCCGAATATATGATAATATTCGTTATAGTAGCTACAAACTATTTCATATGCTTTCCCTTCCATTTTTGTGAGAGGGGGCTTGGCCCCCTTCCCTTCGCCCCAAACCTAGTTTCGTCGTCCGACGAAGACTCATAGCAATCCGATGAGACTTTCTTCTCGCTACCAAAGCATAAACTCATGTCCAAATAAAAACATCCTTTAAATACAAATATATATAACGGGCAACAGAGGTTTTGTTGTTCGTTGATGAGGCTCATGTCTTGCAGTCATCGGAATGATGATAATGCTACTTAAAATATCAAACAGCAGTTTCATGTAAATGCATCAGTGCGTTACAAATGCCATTATTACACCCCTTCGATAAAGCAGCACTCTGTATAAAGGAGCAGACGACACGGTATCGAAAGTAACCGGGAGCGGTTACGGTATACAAAGTGCTGTATTTTGTACGAAAATTATTGTATTGCTGGAAAATAGCGAGGGAACATCACAGCGTTGCATTTATCGATATTTACATAAATACGTCTTGTACACGCTTGTACACTCATCTAAATATTACTGGTCCCGGAGATCGATATAAGATTTACTGTGAATCTAAATAAAACTAATTTTTAAATAAAAATAATCAATGATTGTATCATTTGATGTAATTAATTATTTTAATTTTAATATATAATAAATTAATATAATTCTGCTTATCTTTTCCACATATCTCCAACTGTACCAAATAAGCAGACCAAAAACCACGCACGTTTGTCTGGAATGCTGTACTTTACTTTAGTTTTCAACTTGCAAATAGAACAACAAACAATATAATTTAAAAATAATAGGTTTTACAAATAAGTTAGGTTAGGTTAAAAATTTTCAAATTTTCCAAGAGATGTGTTTGCGCGGACAAACGCACGAAGCAATTCCTATAATTGAGGTCTTAAAAGAGGCCCTAACTGAGGAATTCTTATGACCTTGGACAAAATTCAGAGGCAGCATTTTACCTTTCATAATACGCACACTGCTATTATGTTTGGATATTAATCAGCCTAAAATTAAAGAGGAAATACCAAGAATTAAGACTACATAGTTGTAGGTTTTCTAAAATTAATTTATTTCATGAAAAGTGTACGTTTCGGCCACTAGTTGGTGTTGCCGTCCAGACCCACAGTAGGTACATATAATTATTATGGTTGCATAGTTATGGTGTACTTGACCTCGTGTGATGTCGCCTTTTAGCGATGGAGTGAAGAGGGGATAATACATCGGCATGCATTATTGTGCATCAGCAATTTAGGCCGACTGTTGGTTGGTCACTCTCTTCGATAAAGAAATAGTGAGGTTACACAATACTCGTACTGTACTCCTTTAATTTTAATGATAAAACTATTTCTTCTTTTAACAATGGGTCGACTCTCTGTCCACGTCGCTTATTGTAACCAGAATATTGTATACTTTAACGTTTCATATAAAACGTACACCTAAAACAATTAGTCTTTTTTAATTAGAGATTTTTATTACTTATTCATGAGATACAATTTATAATACAAACTAATTAATATTATGTAGCCTGCTTGAGACATCGACAGATCCCATGGAGTTATTTTAATAACGTGCTTTTTAATTTAACCGATATCTTAACATTAACAAAATAAATACAAATGTTAGCGCAAGTCACCTCACTAACATCTCTCCGGTAAGTGCAGTCTCGACATCGTAATTTCGATAATGTACAGCACTAATTATCGTCGCGTAGCTTTCTATCGATAATGCATTTACATCTGTACCTCACTTGGAGACTTCTAAAGACATAGAGTAGAATGTTTATGCTTTAATTTATGTACACGAAGTTGTTTTCATTTCCTTCGAAAACTTTTCTGTCCAGCTTTTAAGTATGTAGACATTAAGTATGCGATATTTACTGGTTACTAATAAGAGCTTTAAATCTTTGTAAAGCGTTAAACATTAGTGTCACAAATTAGTATAAGTATTATAAGAGTAATAATAATAACAATGATCGATCTTTATTGTGACAAATAAGGCCCATAATTTCTTTTAATAAGTACCTACAAAACACAGAAATATAGTTTTCTCTATCAAATTATGTTATTAAAGTATAATATGTTTTAGCTAGGTTCAGTAATCTTTAGGTTAGTCACGTTAGTCTAGCTCTATGCCTAGACTTATTTTGTAAATTTTGAAATTGTGTAAATCGCATATTTGTAGTATTCACTTATCTATACACCTGAGTTTGTCCATCAAAAATATGTTAGGATATGAACCTGTACCCCGGGGATGAACTATCAATTGCAGCCAGGGTCATTCACGTCCTAGACGATGTAGATGGCGGGCGGGACCCCAACATTAAGGGAGGTTTATGTGCGAGGGAAACTGTTATAAATATTGAAAACCTATTGACCTGCGCCGATGGACTGGGCGAATTAAAGAAGCGTTGACGGAATCACTCGAATATATACGTACCTATTAATAGGAATAGAATTATCTAATACTAGCTTCCGCCCGCAGCTTCACTCGCGTATATTTATATGTACACATATAAACCTTCCTCTTGAATCACGATCTATTAAAAAACCCCATCAAAACCTGTTGCGTAATTTTAAAGATCTAAGCATACAGACACTCAAACGGCGGAAAGCGAATTTGTTTTATACTATGTAATGATGTTTTTTTAAAGCGCAGACGTGTAGATGGTAGGACTACGCCGCCTGTAGACATCCACAAAACCGAGCCTTAGCCGGCCATTTAAATAAGAGTAAGCTATTTACTTGAATCTTGATCCTATCGTTTTTCTAAGTCCTATTTAAACTGGCTCGACTGTGACCGTGTGTCTAATCGACCAGTTTTTTTAGTTTTTTTATGTCGCATTTTCTGGTTATTAATTTTCATGCTCTCGTGTAAGAACTGAACAACACTAAGAAATGATAGAGCCGTATTTTTGATGTTTAATTCATATGCCCTTTGAGAAGTGTATCTGTCTGTAGAATTAGGACGGGAAAAAATATAAGTTAACTATATTCGTATTTTACGTAGCACAGGAATGTGCAGTAGCTCGTAGCAAGCTACAAGTGTGTGCTACTCAATAAAGGTCATTGTTACTTGATAATGGTTCTTACTTCTATCGGTAATATTGCATATCCATTAACCGTGCGGATGTCAAGGGGCGCGCTATTTACATAGACTCCAACTGCTCGTTTGCACTTATATACTATAAAAAATCTATATTTCCATAAAAAGTCATGCCACATCCTCATCTGCGCATACTTAGATGTTTGTGGCATTACCATGAAGCCATATCTTGCCATGAAAACATGTTTTTGGGATACCTTTCTTATTAAACAGTTACCTACATAATGCTAAACATAATTGATTTTATTCCCCTAACGAAGGAACGAAGCTATGCGCTGAAGTAGTCTGTAGATAGATACCCTGAATGACAATATGAACTCAAATAATGAATCATTTAAATCTTTGGTGTCTTTGAATCCTCGGGAATCTAATCTTTTCGGATGATGATGTTCTATATATGCAATCAGTGAGGCTCCCATGACAACAACAACAACTACACATCTTAACACCAGTTCCTTAACGTTCTGAGAAAACAAGAGTTTCGAAAAAAAGAGGAAAAACATGTGAACCTACCAGTCATCTCACCTAGTGAGAACTGAACTTTATGGAAAAATATTCATGTCAATGTTATGATCACACAACTTAAAAAAAGCCTTTCCGGATATTTTTAATCACTTACTCGTTAACCACCAGAAAATAGCGTGGTATATCAGTGGCTCTGGCCAAATTCATCGGATGGAGTCCGTCTGTGTCTTAGAGAATCAATTAATGTTCCTCCGGTTTTCTGGCCGGGATCAGAACGGTATTGAGATGACTTGTGTATTTTTGTCTGTAAGAACAGAACGAGAGAACACAAGAGTGTTCTCTCGTAACTACGAAAATAATTGATTATTCGTCATAAGATGTGTCTTAATGGCGCGAGTGTTGTATAGCATTTTCTTTTTGAAAAAGTATTTTTACATCCCATGGAGTCGGGTATCAAAATGCAGGCTTTTGAATATTTTAAAGGAATCTGAATAATATAAACTACAAATATTAAAAGGTACAAAATGTTCGACAGCCTTTAATATTGAAAAATTGTAAAATACAAAACAAGGCTAGAAAGTTTTAAAAATCCAAGCAAAAATAAATAATGAGGTTTGACTGTATCGGCTACTACTTAGCCTTGTTTCTTTCTTTTCAGTTTTTAAATATTTAAAGCAGTCGAGTATTTTGTTGTTCAGTTATTCTCTCTTCTTCTTCGTTCTTATAATAAAAATATAAACCTTCCCCTGGAGTCACTTTAAAAAAAGCCCATTAAAATCTGTTGCGTAATTTTTAAGATCTAACTTCTAAGCATACAGACAGTGAAAAGTGACTTTGTTTTATACTAAGTGGTGATAATATGACCTGCTATACTCATCACTCATCATCATCATCAATAGCAGCCAGCACAGCCACAGCAGCTGGACATGCCTGCCCCAGTGATCGCCACAGGCCACGGTCACAAGCTACTATAATGTAATGTCCGGTTACTTTTTATATACAACTGATATTCAGTTAATCGAAAGATATACTTAACAAATTGTGTACTACATTTATAGACTTACAAAGAATATTTTACGATTACGATTTAAATAAAAGATATTTTGATTTATGCGCAAGCTCCATCGACCACTTTTGATGGGTGTCCCGAATCTGTCAACCACAAGACGGCGGAATACCAATTCTGGAGAGGGCCAACATTTTCAAGTTCAAAAAAAAACAAAACAATAAACATCGGAATAAAAATACGTTCAAATTCGTTCTAACTTATTTTATATGCGAAAAACGTCTAGGTACATTCTTAGCCCATGGCCAGGACAAATCCTGAGCCGTGGGCTTATTTTTGACAAGCCCTTTTTTTGTCGGACGTGAACTTATGCTGTTAAAACGATGAGAATCCCAATACAGCTCATCGGATTGCAAAATTTTATTAGTGTCCTTAGATTTCTACGAATAATATAATATAAATTAGGTACATCGTCGTGATAAAATAGCGGACGTATTGTAGCCGCCGGGGAAGTTTGCAAATAGCATGTGATCTACGTGTCAGTGGATGTTGAAAAAGGCCTGTCTAGCAATAGATCAACAAAGCAAATGATCATAGAATTATTATGACCTTAAAAGAAAATTTAACTAGAATAATCAACCAACTAACTGACACAAAATGGGCGCCTTTTAAAAGGGCTCTATTACATGGAATAGATACGAACTATAAGCGATACTTTTAAAGTTTTCCCCTATTTACTTCCGTACATGGTACATAGTATATACGATGCACACGTAATGGCCACGCCTACGCGAGTGGGCGGAGCTTGCAATGGGCGTGTCTTTTTATACAGGACGTACGAAAAATGGATGTTACCGAGCCCGGAAAACGATAATCAATGTGTTTTCTTTTTAAACTTAATATACAGGCTGATTAGAAAAGTCTTAGTAATAGAAAACCCCATTGAAGACTGTGTGTAGTGTTTAAATGGAACGATTATGTTTAGAAATTTACTCAGAAATGCTAATAATGAATATTGGAAAACTAAGAGATACTTTGTGGTATGTTTTGTAGTGTACGCGGATCGTATTATTATTAGCTTTTGTTAAACTATTGCTGGTATATCTAAGCCTGTAATCATGTTTCATGCTAGACGAATATATTTTAAATTGTGAAGATGAAAATTTTGCGCGCTGTACATCTTCTGTAATGAAAACCCAACCCATCCAGATTTAAGATAGGCTGATTTCGAACTAGGTACGGAAATTAACGAAATTGTGGTCACATTTTGACAATTGTAATTAGTTAATATACTACACTTTTTATATTTAAGTTCTATCTATGGGTTATCACAATGGTATCGCAGCATGGTTTGATTTTTTTTTTGCTTATGGAAAAAGTAATTTACTGCGACTATTTCGCTTACGTTTCGCGTATATTTCACTTCAGAATCATATTTTTGGAACAGTAACCTCCAGTACCTGGATTGGAAACATATCTACAGTTTTGATAACAAGACGAAAAATTTAAATATCGCTTCTCTATTCGACTTTAATTAATAGGGGTCTAACAAAACGTGAGCAGCTTCCTGAAGCCATTCGACAATTAACATTTTTTGGTCTTGATCGTCATGTAACAACACATTTACACTAAATTAGAATTTCTTCCTACATCTATTTTCTTCTGATTAAATTCGTTCCGGGTCCTAGACTGTTGCAGCTTATCTCTCGGGCTTTCTCAGCTCATATCAAAGGTCGACGTGGTTGCCACTGTTGGTACTGGCGACACAGGAGTGGTAGCGGTGGGAATTAGTGGTCCACGCCCGAAAAAAAAAATGTTTCCCGCCAGTTTTCTAACAAGGCCATTCTTAATCGTCATCTTGTCTAGAAAACATTTTCATAAAGCGTCAAACGAGCAATAGCATTTACATCACTACCGATCGAGTTGCACTCCTTCCTCCTTTCATGAGCCACCGGCACATTTCAACCCCGCTAACACTACCTGCCAAACTGCCGCATCCATCCTACATTCTTATCTTAGTGTTGCCCAAGTGGGCGTGGGCAGCGAGCCGGGGCTGTGAGGCGTTATGGGAAAATCAATATCGCGCAGACCTCAGGCTCGCCGTCTATGAATATTTCACAAACTGCATACGAGTTTTATTTAATGCCTAGATTCCTAGAACGGCACGTGGAGATACAAATTGAGAATGTTAACTTCCTGCTATGAAATGCTACGGACGAGCGATGCTTGAGAGCTTCTGTTCTGAGTCGATTCCTCTTTTTAACGAACGTACAATGTACACGTTCGTTCAACTTTACAGGAGAGTGGGAGTCTAATAATTTATTTAGTATCTGAAATTCTTACCTAACATGTAAGAGGTACAGTAAGAGGTAGTGCCATACTGTATGCTTGCATGCAGCCGAATCGGACCGGCACGACCGGAGAGGTACCTCTCGCTTACACGAGACCGGAGTAAAGTGATAGCTATGCTGTCGCGTTTCTCACGGTGTTTAAGTAGTCGGTGGGCCATGAAGGTGGGAGGAGAAAGGAGGGCAGCGCATCTGCATAGCCTCTATGCGGATGTCTGTGGGCGTCGGTAGTCTTGAAAATTGATTCCTAGATGCAAAACTGTGTTCCAGGTGCGAATCACACCTGGAACTGAATGTACTACTGGTGCTGGGTTTACTACTCTTAACGTGATTTAGAAGTGAAAAATACGCAAGAGACGTAAGAGACATAAGCGTAGTAAATTACTTTTTTTCATACCACGTTACTTGTTTTGTATCTTAAGGTATCGTACTGCGATACCAATGTAATCTACCATAAATTGAACTCAAATATAAAAAACGTAGTTTATTAATTAACTAATGAACTAACTCTTACAATTGTCAAAATATAAGAATATTTAAATAAAGAGTAACTCGCAGTAACTGGGATTTCTAATGTCTATACATTTTTTTTTATAATATAGGAGGGCAATCGAGCAGCCGGAGCCATTTTAATGACTACCGACGCCCACAAACATCCGCATAGAGGCTATACAGATGCGCTGCCTTCCTTTCTCCTCCCACCTCCATGGGCCGGCTACTTACACAGCGCACGAAACGCGACAGCACAGCTGTCACTTTACGCCAGTCTCGTGTAAGTAACATAACTAGAATAATTTCACAACGGTCACGACATTCAGCAAGGAAGACAACCACCAAGAAGAAAAAGAAGATAAATATCTATGGTAATACGCAATACTCAGCACAGTCCAAATAAACCAGTATACAATTGCTTGTTATATGCCGTAATTTAAGGTTGTGCAAGGTAACATTATTATTACCTTACCAAATAAACCAACGTTACCTATTAACCCCACTATAATAAACTATTATGGGACTTCTGTCCAAGTTTGTTCATAAGGTACTTTGCTGCGTGTTTCTTGACAAAATATTCTTACAACGGAATCATAGATGATGATGAACTTGTGTGAAATGACGTGAAAGACAAGATACCGAAGTGCCGTAGCGTTCCAATACATGGAGGCATACAGGCAGATCGAAAATTAGTTTTTAGATTAAACCGCCCAAATAAAAGAATGTTGGTTGATCATTACTATAAATATTATAGGTACCTTTTTTTGTTAATGCAGAGGAAATACATTTACCTGAGTGGCCTGAGTGGCCCCTAGACCTATGTCGGACTCGACACTTAGTCTAACACCAAGGAGTGTCCTAGATCTGCAAGTAACAGGATCCTTCCAGCGACAGGCTGGTCTCGGCGAAAACATAAAAACTAGACATCTCCTTATGGACTGTCCGGCTGCCTCTAAACAGTTCTTCAGTTCTACGTCGTCGGAACCGTGCTATGGGGTCATGTTCTGATTCTCACCTCTGGCCCCAGTACTGCAAAGGCAACTCGCAACCAAACTGTCCGTAATCAGAACCGGTCAGTCGTCTCAATCCACGCAGCTATCTGCTCATTCAGAGGGACGGGTGGAGGACTCCTCAGTTGAGCTATTCTTAGTCTAGCCTATTCGGCATAGCAAAGGATCACAGAGGCACGCAAACCTCCCCACCACGACAAGGTACATCTTCAGGGGAGAGATATAATAGGCCCAAGCAGGGTTCGACATTGGTGGCAGGAAATCCGTCGCTTTAGCTTTACTTGAAAAGGCTCTTTGCCTCGTACAATGTAATTTTTTTTTGAATAGGGTAGGCAAACGAGCAGTCGGAGCTATTTTCATGACCACCACCACCACCATAGACCACTCCCATAGACATTCAGATAGAGAGGAGCAGATGCGTTCTGGCACGACTAGGGACCTGTCGTGACAGCTGTGCTGTAACGTTTCGTGCGGTGTGTAAGTAGCCGGTGGCCCACGGACGGAGAAGAAGGAAGGAGGGCAACCCATCTCTATAACCTCTATGTTTATATACGTCAGTAGTCATGAAAATGGATTTTCTCGTTTGCCCCCCTTATATTATTATTTCTTTCTTTCTTTCTTTATATTATAAAGAAACCGAAGTCAGTCGAGCTTGCTTGTCTGTGTATCCTATTTTGGTATATAATCTTGAGATCAAATGCTGCAATTAAGGACCTTGTTTGTTTTAAGCAGTTTTAA
>LUGF01041589.1:106109-155596 GCA_001625245.1 Calycopis cecrops
TGGAACCTTTCGTGCGCGAGTCTGACTGCGTAGGAAGCAAGACAAAAATGTAATCGTTATAAAGTAGAATGTTTCTGCCACCTCATTACGGAACTGGCTTTGATGTGATGTTCTTATGCTGTAGGATATTTTTGTTCCATGCTTTATTAATTTCATGTAACTTAATCTGTACATTGCCGTCATCAATGGAATTGGAACTGGAAATGGATGGCCTTTTTTTAATGGTATTGAGGGCAAACGTAGTCGAGGCCATTTTCATGACTACCGACACCACAGACATTCGAAAAGAGGCTATACAGACACGCTGCCTTCCCTTCTCCTCCCAATTCCATGGGCCACCGGCTACTTACACATCGCAGGAACCGCGATAGCACAGCTGTCACATTACGCCCTCGCCGGTCTCGTTTAAGCGAGAGGTGCAATTCGGAACCCACCACCACCGAACAATGCGGCAATGGAAATACACCTCTCACTCTTTCATATCATCCCTTTCATTTAACTTCCTATTTCACATATGTGACTGTTATATGTTAACCACATATAACAGTCACATATGTGAATGCCATAGAGAACAGGGCTAGAACAGTATGACAGAACAAGCACGGATGAATTATGATATCTGTAAGCGTATCACCGAGGTCACAGGGATCGGCACAAAAAATCGTGGATAGGCATTATCTGTCCATTCCCGTGTCTCACCATTGTCCTATTATTACTATAAGACATATTTTTTTTATTTATTTCCAACAATTTTACAAATTTATTTAATTTTCACAATAATTCTCGTCAAACTCTAAAGTTTGATGACGAGATGCGCTGACGCTCATTTTAGTGTTCGGAATTATTTAATATTTACTTATCTATGTTTTAAACAAATGTTAGTTAGATTTATTTTATGCATCGCATCAATAACCACCCCAATTTCATCTCATCTAGTCACATCCATTAACCTTTCGGTTACCGCGGACGTTCATTGACGCTTCAAAAACACGCAGCGAACACGTGGTCGGTACCGGGAGATTTAAATTATTCAAGCGTAATAATTCTAGATTGAATCAGAAAGAAAGAATTACTTTATCAGCCTCAAATCATTCTACATTTGAAGAAGAATATTGAAGAAAATTGATTTCACCCAAGTATTTGAGACTGCGCTATTTAAAAAAGAAATAAAATGAACTCTAGAAACATCTTGAGCATGAATGTGCGTATTTGTTTAAAGGCAGGAAAATGACATCACTCAACTTGAGAGACTGAACTACTCAAAACTCTAGAATAATCTGGAGCATAAAATGTGTTCCTTTAATTGTCGCCAGAGACATATTTAAAATGAGCGCACGTAACGTTAGTGGGGTGCAAAAAAATAAATAAGACATCGAGACGATGCCAAACGCAACAAGTGCCATAAAACATCTGTACGGGGAGCATTTGTCCGTTTGTTTGTGTCTGCATTATCCGTTATACCCTCATTTGAATAACCACCCCGATTCTGTTTTTATTATGTGGATATGCCCTTCGTTAATTAAAAAGTAAATAATAATAATTTGCAGTGTTTGTAACAAATATAGGTCGCAGGTTGGAGAGTATCTCTCAGCACTTCATTACATACAGCATGAATCTGTTAGCTCTAGTGTGATGTGATTTTGAAGATACCTATTAGGTTGTCTTAAATGAAAGAGAGCAATGGTGAAACGCTTATGCTTGTTGAAAAATCGAGTTTTTTTTTTGAAATATCTCCAGTTGGTCTTCGTAAATGGGAAAGTTAATGGCTATTTAAGAATGTCATATTTATTTTTTACTTTTTAACATATTTTTATACGTAAATCCTACGTTATAAATCTTTTTCCATTTATAGAGCGTTTAACAGATGAAGTATGAAGTAATAAAAAAGAATCTAAAAGGGTTTTACTCTTTCTTTTTATTTTTATTAATAATAGAATAATATAAACTAAAAATAGCACAAACTTACATAAACTGTATTAAACTATAAATAATAAAGACAAAAGAGACGTATCCACACAACTCCAACGTCTTCCCGGGCGCGCCAAGAAAATCTGTATAAAATACAAATTATTTATTTTCTTGTAAGAATTTAACATCGAATCAGGTTTATTTGTATGCAAATATTATCTGTCCCTTCACGTCCAAGTTATTTATCTTCGTATTTCTACTGAATTAATATTATCCTGTTCCTTGTTGCAACTTTTTAATATTTCTCTTCTACATTTTGTACGAACTTACAGCCTTGCTTTATATTTTAAATCTTAATTCTTGTAATAAAGTGTATTGTATTCCCCGAGACCAAGATAAAAATGTATTCTTAATCTTTCTTAATCTGTGCTCGGTTTCATAGTCTCAAAGAGATACATTTTTCGGAGTTAAAAAGTGATTTTTATGCTTTATTTATTACTTTTATTATTTATTATTATTATTATTATTTATTATTTTTATTTTAGTTTGTAATCTATGTATATCTGGATTTGTAAGACATGCATGCTTGCATGCTTCCGAATTGCACCTCTCGCTTAAACGAGACCGGCGTGGGCGTAATGAGACAGCTGTGCTATAGCGGTTCCTGCGATGTGTAAGTAGCCGGTGGCCCATGGAAGTGGGAGGAGAAGGGAAGACAGCGTGTCTGTATAGCCTCTTTTCGAATGTCTGTGGTGTCGGTAGTCATGAAAATGGCCTCGACTACGTTTGCTCTCAATACCATTAAACGAAATAAAGTAACGACGAAAACGGAGATTCAACAACACCAACATCTTCTCGCCAGATCTCTAACAAGATGGACAGAGGGAACTTTATATTTGGGGCAAATATGAAACGAAGGACGTCACAGCTTCGTGTCGCATTTCGTGCGAGTTTTGAGTGGCCCATTAGAGGGGAAGACGGAGGACACAGAGCCTGTCTAACCGTATGCGTATGTTTTTAGCCTCCTGCTCATCTGCCCTCTTATTCTAACAAATGCAATCGACAATGATTACACCTAACGTTAAACTAAAATTTTGTTTGTATTGGATTCAAACCCAAAACAAAACGATTTTAAAATCCGAAACCCCCATATTAAGTTTGTCACGTGGTAAGCGACTGCTTGGCGCTTGCTCGATATCCCCTCGTAATCCCATAAGCCAGTAACAAGCGGACTTAAGCAGAGCTAATAATAAATTGTGGCCAAAATATTAATAATCCCAGATTACTTATTAACACCAATTATTTTTTAATTCAATTAGAGTTTTAATATTAAGCTTTGCAAGTTATTTCGCCATTCTGGTTCTAATTCATGGCTTAAACGTTTTGGGTATATTGCGGCGAAGATTTTTTTCACTAAGTTTATATTCATCATCATCATCATCACCGTCATCAACCAGAGCACGTCCACTGTTGGGCATAGGTCTCTCCCATAGAGCGCCATTGTGCCTAGAGATATTCGCATAGCCACAAGTACATACATACTTGTACTTGGTATAGGCCCCTTAGCCCAGACTTGGATAAGGGCTTCCCTGTGCTTACATTGAGGAAGACCTAAATTATTTAACCATATGAAAATAATATTGAACAATAAATAAATCTTCCTTGTTGTAGTTTTATTTATTGCGACGCAACTGCGTTTGCTACTCACTAAAATAATTAGCTTTACGGATTCTATCACAAATCATCATTTTAAGGAACTTTATAATGATCTTTATAAAAGTAGGGTCTATAAAATTGTGATAAAATTTCCTTTAATAAAGAAATTCTGTATTTTTTATCCATGGACGATTAAGCCTGATAATGAAAGAAAAATACAACATACTACAAACAACCAAATATCCGTGAGTTGTAATGCTTGCAGGTACACAAATTGGCTATGATCCAACCTGAACCTGTAACAGACATTTCAATTTGGAGACCAGGAACGTTTCCACTCAGATTAGTCGAGGAGATACAGGTTGCATTCAATATGCGATCTGCGTTTGCGTTATATACGAGCAAGCCCTTTTTGAAGCTAAAGCTGGCGAGAGCGTTACAGAAATGTGTGGATCGGGCGAGACCAACGGAAGTTGTCATTCAAATTCAAAATTCAAATTAGATCTAAGTGAAACTTTTTGTATTTAAAAAATAAATATCATATGTGCGACATGTAATGTCATTGTAACGTTGGTAATTAATTTAGGTGTATTAAATCAATAACTAAGTTTTACTTCATCTAAAGCACACACATTTTTTTATACTTTGTTTCACTATGCAATGTCTTTAATCATCTATTATTATAGATGGTGCCTACCGCTAGCCACATGAAGTAGTGTAATTATGTCGAGGCAATTATTTTTTGTATTGAACCTTACACTCCTCTATCTACACAGGGCCTGACAAAAATAGTTAATCTTGAACAGCTTTCCCATTGTGAAATAATTTTCACAATTGGTATAACCTACAACCATAACGTAACATAAACAAAGTTAAAACTTTAACATTTATATTAGTAAACTAGCTGCGCCCCGCGGTTCACCCGCGTAACTTTCAATCCCGTGGGAATATCGGGATGAAAAATAGATGTTGGCCGATTCTCAGACCTACTCAATATGCTCACAAAATTTCATGAGAATCGGTCAAGCCGTTTCGGAGGAGTATGGCAACGAAAACTGTGACACGAGAATTTTATATATTAGATATATATTTTACCTTAGCATGCGTAAAACGCCTTATGTCGTAGCAGACATATACAGCCTGATGATAGTTTTACGATATATATAGAGAATTCATTTGATTTTCTTAAATTCGTCAAGTTCTTTTTTACTAACAACAACAATCAAGCCATATAATAAATAGCTGATTCCTTTTTGCTCGTACGCCTGGCGGAACGTGAGTCGTGCTTTTAGTGTGTGCAGCCGGTATTTTTCTATTTATAAGAAACTAGCGACCCGCCACGGCTTCGCACGGGTGGACATTTATTTTTTAAGCTCTCTGAAATATTGGATAAGGATTAGTATTTGACGATAATATGATCAATAAACATAGGCTAATCATTTTAATTACCTTTATTTTATTAAAAAATGGTTATAATGGCTAAAATATAAATGTTTGGTTTATACTATCGCGGACTTTTTTGTGGGCATTATTGAGCTCAACAACTTTTCTATAGAAGTCAACCATACATCTCTAACCATTTAGGCGCGTTTGCGAGAATCGTTAACGTATACCAGTTTTTTCGTCGACTTACTCCACCACGAAAAATCCTATCTATTTTCCGGGATAAAATATAGCCTATACGGATTCGGAAAAATCCCTCTAAGTAATGGTAAAATAAATTTTGAAATCGGTCCAGTAGTTTTTGAGCCTATTCAATACAAACATACAAAATACAAAAATACAAAGGTTTCCTCTTTATAATATTAGTATACATAGATTATCACATCAAAAACAACAACGTAGGTGTAGTTGTAATAAAATGCAACAATGTTTGTGTAGTCATGATCAGAAACGTAACGCGATAACATATTTGAGGCTAAAAACAAACGTCGCGGATGCGGCGCGGCGGCGGCGCGGTGTCAGCTCAATGGAGATACGGGGACAATGGCGGCCGGGCACAATGCTGGGGAAATTGAATTTTCACGTTTTACACGGGAGGTGCGACCGCGTAGACTACGGACTTGGGTAACTAGCAGTTTCAATGTTAATTGCGAATGATTTTCTTGTTTAATTTTGTCAAATTGAATAACATTGCAGATATCGCCTAAAAGTAAAAAGGAATTTTTACGTACATGAATGTATGAAAGTTATAAACACTCATAATGGTAAGCGCCCATATACATTCTGACAGTCGTGGAGAAGATATCTTGCCCTACTTTTTACTTCTGTATTGGGCCATCGGAAACTTATTACATATGTATATACGTGTAGTGTGTGTCACACCACACATGACAGAATGAGGAGAACACATTGAGGAATGCTACATGGTAGTCGCTTCAGATCGACATGACTAACAAAGTACCTTTTACTGCCATTACATATTTCACAGTTTCATTTCCTGCTATTTGTTATTTTATTTGAAGCACCCTCCTAAAGTATTTTTGGGGACCGCAGAGAACAACAAAATATAATGTTTCTTTATTTAAAGGAATTTATTAGTATAATTAAACAGAAAATTTCAATGTCAGGCTTTTAATTTTTTTCACACGTTCACAGTTTATGTGTACGAGCAACAAGTTAGAGATATGATTGAATTTTAAACAATAAACAAAACTTATTGAAGTTGCTCCGCTGGCGGCGGGTGAACAATACCTCCAACTGGCGTGTGTTAAATACAACTTTAACATGAGCTTAAAAAACACATAAGCCATTGGTTCATCATGATCAAACCGTCATCACTAGGTATTTTCAAATTATACGCAATGCTAGAATGGTATTGAGTATAAAATTCTGAAATATTTCGCATTTGGTACTAGAATTCGTTAATTTAGGATATTTCTATATTTCATACTTCGATATTTTAGGCCAATAAAAGGGTTAGGTAAATCTAGTACAAAGCCCAATATCTATCAATGACACTATTTAAGAGCAAGACAAACATTGCTTACGTACTTATAAGGACTTTGTAAAACAAATAAGAGTTATATGATTCTTTAAACAGGTTCATTATTACCCATGCTACAATTAGTGGATAAAACTATGTGTCTTACATCTAATCATATTTGCTATTCGTTTTCTATAAAAATATACTTATAAAATGCTCTTCGTTTGTCTGTTCATTTAAATATCAAAACAATTTAGAATACTCTTTGAGTAATAATATTATAACCCAAAGAGATATTACTGCCTACCTTTGCAAATATATCTTAAAAAATTAACTCTGTCCCTAGAGAACACATTTCATGTTATTCTAGACTAGCTGTTGCCTGCGACTTCGTTCACGATTACTGACTTTCCCGTAGGAAGTATCTATTTTCCGGGATAAAATATAGCCTATACGGATTCGGAAGAATCCCTCTAAGTAATGGTAAAAGAAATTTTGAAATCGGTTCAGTAGTTTTTGAGCCTATTCAATACAAACATACAAAAATACAAAGGTTTCCTCTTTATAATATTAGTATAGATAAATAGTAATCTATAACTTTGTATGGAAACAGAAAAAGCGTCTAAATGTCCCATTCATAATATTATGTATAGGATATTATATTCATAATATTATGTATAGGATATTATGGGTCGTAGCGTTTCGTAGCACCTGTCGTAGCAACAAAAACATTTTATTTAGGTGATAACGTTGACGAAAAAACAAACTTTTATATATATACTAGCTGCACTCTGGGGTTCGTTCGCGTAAGTTTCGCCCCCGAAATATACACATGAAAAATAGATTGTCCGATTCCCAAACTTACCACAAATGCACGCCAAATTTCAGGAGAATCGGAGTATGGTAACTAAAATTGTATTACGATAATTATATATAGAGATTATATTTGTTATAATATATACAGTTCAATAATATTGCTCAAGTACGCCATGTTACCACTTTATGGAATAACAACTGCGCAATTTTTCTACTTCCTAGGTCTTGCAAAACTCCTTTGGTGAGCCAGTATGTATCGGCCGACGAGAATAATAAAAATCGTTTGACCGCAACATAACGAAATCATAATATTATATGATGATCCTAAGTTATTACATAGGTAGCTGAAGTCAATATAATTTATAATATATATGCTACCGGAAATCAGTCCGCCAGATGGCGCTGCAGTCAGTATATCGAATATACAATATTGTTTGTTTGAAAATAACAATATTACTTTTTCTTTATTTTCTATATAAGTACAAAGGTAAGATACATAAACTTATATTTTTTATATTATATTAATTAATTATAAATAATACTCGCTGCCCACAATACTCGCTACACACAAAAAATTTCGTCAAAATCGGTCCAGTTGCTTAGGAGAGTTTGAAATATCTTTGGAATTGTATATACATTTCCTATGAAATTTATACAATTCCTAGATTACATACATTTCCGGTATCACATATATTCTACTAATATTATAAAGAGGAATCATTATTGTCTTTGTTTGTATCATATTGTCTCCAAAACTACTATACTGATTTTAAACATTCTTTCACTAATTTCAAACTATTTTATTAGGATATAGGATATGTATGTTACATATACTAAATTTTATCATGATTGATCAATTTTTATTTTTAGGAACAGATTAGTAAATAAAACGCAAAATAAATCCATTATAATTAAGATTTAAAATTATTGTCATTAAAATTAAGTGTGATTCCCTACCACTTATTATTATAAATTGATTTTATTACAATAAACCAACTTTAACAGCCACTATGGCCACCAGTGGGAACCCCAATAGTTGCTGTAAAGTTTCTGAAACGTCAGGCTTATGAAATAATTAAATAAACCCCGATAAAATCCGTGAAGAGTGTTTTATTGTAAGTTATACCCGCGCCGAGTCCTCGAGATTAGTACTGTAAGTAAATATATATTAATATAATATAACCATGTAGTTACGCCGTAGGTGTCGCCACTCTAGCACTTAGTTGAGGTAAATAAAAAATATACCCTTTTTTTTTTTTTTTTTTTTTTTATTTTGTTGTGCTACCGCTCGACGCGCCCCTCAGTCTCTCGTCATTCGCTTTTAAGTGCTCGGCCACTCAACACCGCTAAAATGCCAAAGCGTAAACGTTCTAGTCAAGATATAGAATATTATAAAAATAAAATAAAACGTTATGAACGAAAAATTCTGAAGCAAAATAGCAGAAGTAGTTCTCCCAATGAGTTGGAGAATATCGTAGCAGACATTTCGGAGAATAACAGCACAGGTATGTTCCTACATTATTATCATTATATACAATAAAATTGAACACTGAGTTCACGATGAATTTCTTTGCAACCTAAACAGTCATTGGGGCTGTTTGACGCAAGAAATTAATTAGCGGTCTGTCCGCGGGGGACTATAACATACATTAACAATTTTTCTACCTTGCATATGTTTATTTAAACAATAAAATTGAACACTGAGTTCACGATGAATTTCTTTGCAACCTAAACAGTCATTGGGGCTGTTTGACGCAAGAAATTAATTAGCGGTCTGTCCGCGGGGCACTATATTCTACATTAACAATTTTTCTACCTTGCATATATTTATTTAAAAAATAAAATTGAACTCTGAGTTCACGATGAATTTCTTTGCAACCTAAACAGTCATTGGGGCTGTTTGACGAAAGAAATTAATTAGCGGTCTGTCCGCTGGGGACTATAACCTACCTTAATAATTTTTATGCCCTCCGTGGTAATATGAACAAAGAAATCGTATTTACGATTTTATAGCTACCGACAATTTGTTAAATTTTGTACCGATTAACAAATTATCATACTGAATGATAATTTACAGGCGCACCGGTACTTCGGCCAGAAGATTGGCTTCTAGACTGGCCAGAAGATCAATGTGATTCAAATATTGATTTGGACAATCAACCGGGCCCCAGCTCCGCAACTGAACCCGAGCTGGATACTGAAGTCCTAGAAATATTAGGAGAAGATCCTACAGTTCATTTACAATTTAGCCCTGATATTCGAAGCGAGCTGGCTACCCGCTTATTACATATCACTAAGGAAGGACTAAACAAAGAGTCTCGCAAAGAGCTCATACTCAAGTATCCGCTACCCGGAAATTGTGGACAAATTGACGCTCCAAAAATAAATCCGGAGATTAAGGCCGCTATCGCTGACAACAATGTCAAACGTGACAAAGGGATTGAGTCGAAGCAGAGACAGTTGGCTAGCGCTATAGCCTGTTTAGGCACATTAATCAACGAAAAATTGAATGATAAAAGTACAGATCACAGTACTTTACAAAAATTAATGGATGCTATTCGCATATTATGTGATTTACAACATGCTGATTCTATGACAAGACGAAATTTTATATTATATACATTAAATAACGACATGAAAGAATGTCTTAAAAATACAAAGATTAATTCCTTACTATTCGGCGATAACTTATCGGAGACATTAAAATCGGCTAAAGCCGTCAATAAGTCTGCAGTCGAGCTAAAGGCTGATTTAAATAAATCAAATACGAACAGACCATTGTTGTCAAATCAAAGAGCGGGAAACCGCAGAGCTCTCCCCCAGACGCGCAGGCCGGCAGCGGGGAGAGCGCCGCCTGTGCCCCGGAGCCGCCAGCCTGCAGCAGCGCGCGCGCCACCCCCGCCGGCCACGCACCAGCGTCGCCAGCCGCCGCACGCATCCACATTCAGGCAGTCGTTGCAAGCGCAACAAGCCCCGTATCCGCGCCGCCAATATTAGATACAGTTAAGTACGCTGGTCGCTTATCACACTTTATTAATCAATGGTCTCTGATTACTGATGACCGTACTATTCTGTCGTGGATAGAGGGTTATAGGATCCAATTTACAGCACCCGTTGTGCAACATATTATACCTGTTACAACTCACTACACACATAGTGAGAAATGTCATTACATTGAAGCCATACATAATTTACTTAAAATAGGTGCCATCTCCGAATGTACCCCCTGTAGGGATCAGTACTTATCGAGCATTTTTTTGGTACCAAAACCAAATGGCAAAATGCGCTTTATATTAAATTTAAAAAGTTTAAATAAGTTCATTAAAACAAATCATTTTAAATTAGAGGATCTAAGGACTGCTTTAAAATTAGTAACAAAAAATTGCCAAATGGCCACGATTGATCTTAAAGATGCCTACTTTTTAATTAAAATTCACAAAGAATCCCGTAAGTACCTTAGATTTCAATTCGAATCTAAAATTTATGAGTTTTCAGTATTGCCATTTGGTCTAAATACTGCACCTTATGTTTTTACGAAAATAACTAAACCTATAGTTAAATTATTACGCTCTGCTGGCTTTTTATCCACACAATATTTGGATGACTATCTTTGCTTCGGTAGTTCATATATCGAATGCGTTGAAAACATTCAAATTACTAAGAGGTTACTAGTCTCTTTGGGGTTTATGATAAATAATGAAAAAAGTGTTCTCTCCCCCTCGCCTAGATGCAAATTCTTAGGAATGATTATAGATTCACATAATCTTCAGCTTTCTTTACCTTCAGATAAAAGACAACGGCTCAAAAAACAGATTGAACTCTTTTCTACAATAAATCGTTGTAAGATTAGGGTCTTTGCTCAGATGTTAGGATTCCTAGTAGCTTGTTGCCCCGCCATCGAATATGGCTGGTTACATACTAAGGAAATGGAGCGATGTAAATACCTCAACTTGAAAAATAATTATGATTATAACCGTTTCATGACTTTACCCAAAACACTTCAAACTGATTTTAAATGGTGGCTAGGAAAAATACAATATTCAGTCCATAAAATACGAACTGATGACTACCAAGTTGAGATATTTTCTGACGCCTCAACAACGGGGTGGGGGGCCGCGTGCAATGGGCTTACGGCAAATGGCCAGTGGTCTATCACTGAACAAAAACAGCATATTAATTATTTAGAGTTATTAGCCGCTTTTTTAGCTTTAAAGATTTTTGCAAAAGATCTGTCCGACTGTCAAATTTTGCTTCGTATAGATAACACAACCGCAATATCATATATCAATCGCATGGGTGGTATACAATACCCCCATCTTACTCAGGTCACTAGAGACATTTGGAATTGGTGCGAAAGCAAACGGCTTTTCATATTTGCTTCGTACATCAAATCTAGTGACAATAAAACCGCCGATTTCGAGTCAAGAAGAAATCATCCTGACATTGAGTGGGAATTGGCCGACTGGGCTTTTGAGCACATTACGCGTACCTTCGGCATCCCCGAAATAGATTTATTCGCCAGTCGTATTAACAAAAAATGTTCTAATTACGTTTCATGGCATCAGGACCCAGATGCCCTAGCAGTAGACTCCTTTACTATACGTTGGACAAATTATAATTTTTATGCATTTCCCCCATTTTCCGTCATTTTAAAAACTCTTAGAAAAATTATTTTTGATAAGGCCTGTGGTATTGTTGTTGTACCTTTTTGGCCATCACAACCTTGGTACCCAGTTATATTTAGGTCCCTTTTAATATCAAAAATAGTGTCATTTCCCCCTAAAAGCAATGCATTGTTATCTCATTCCAGATCCCGTCGAATACACGAATCGATTACCCTGGTGGCAGGGCGATTATCAGGAACGCGCTCAGTCAAAGAAGCGTACCAAACTCATCACTAGACATCATGTTAGCCTCATTATCATCAAACTCTATAAAACAGTACGATGTATGTCTGAAAAAATGGTGGAAATTCTGTAAAGACCATTCAGAGAATATTTATCAAGCATCTGTGCCTACGGTTATCTTTTTCTTTACTCAATTGTTTAATGAGGGCTATCAATATGGTACCCTTAATGCGTGTAGGTCTGCGCTATCTTTAGTGTTAGGTTCAATTATATCTAATGATGATAGAGTGAAAAGATTTTTGAAAGGAGTGTATCACCTAAGACCACCACTACCCAAATACAACACAACCTGGGATACAAATATAGTTTTAGACAAATTACATACTTGGTACCCTAATGAAACTCTCTCTTTGGAAAAACTTACACTAAAAACAGTCACTTTACTAGCTCTTTCTACAGCACATAGAATTCAAACTATATCAAAGATTAGGGTCAGTAATGTAGAAAATTTGCCACAACGGATTGTAATTAAAATACCAGACCTAATTAAAACATCTAAACCAGGTTGTGTGCATCCAATATTACACTTACCTTTTTTTACAGAAAAATTACCCATTTGTCCAGCCACTTCTTTACTTTGTTATATTGATCGTACCTCATCAATGAGAAAATCTGATTATTTATTCATTGGTATTAGAGGTCCGCATAAACCAGTTGGTTCCCAAACGCTCAGTCGTTGGGTAAAACGTACACTCGGCGAGTGCGGGATCGACACTAGCACATACAGTGCACATAGCACTCGACACGCTGCTACGTCGCGCGCGCACTCGATGGATGTAAATGTAGATACCATCCGTCACACGGCTGGGTGGACTAGGAACTCTAAAACTTTTGCTAGGTTTTATCACAGAACTATAATCAGTGAGGACTCTGATACCGCCTTAGCGCAATCTGTTATCTTATATACTTAACTGATTCATATTTAACTATCGATTTACAACGATTATATATTAATAAAGTAATATACCTATTTGGTACCTATCCAAAATTTATTACATAAGATCGCTCAAAAATTGTTGGATTATCTAATTGTATTAGGTATTATAATAATATCTATATATCAGTTGGTTAATTATAGAATTACAATATCATTAATATGTAATGTGTAATTAAAGAAAGTTATCTGCACTGTTTTTGTTGTAATTTTTTGTCAAATAAAGATGATTGTACAAAAATTAATCTTTGAAAAGTATTTATTCATTGATGATTACCTCCTACACAAAACCAAACTCTCAAAGTCTACATGGTTATATTATATTAATATATATTTACTTACAGTACTAATCTCGAGGACTCGGCGCGGGTATAATTTATGATTAAACGAACTTACCTGTACGTGAAGTTCTATCATAATTATGCCCGCGCCGAGTCCGAAGAGATTAGTACATCCCGCCCTCCCAGTAAAAGTTTACTGGCCCTTGATTTATTATTACTAGTATCCTAAACAAACATTCTATCGGTAACACATCAATGAATTTTTTCTCTACCTGGACCCCGAGCTACTCTCAACTAAATGACGAGAGACTGAGGGGCGCGTCGAGCGGTAGCACAACAAAATAAAAAATAAAAAAAAAAAAAAAGAGGGTATATTTTTTATTTACCTCAACTAAGTGCTAGAGTGGCGACACCTACGGCGTAACTACATGGTTATATTATATTAATATATATTTACTTACAGTACTAATCTCTTCGGACTCGGCGCGGGCATAATTATGATAGAACTTCACGTACAGGTAAGTTCGTTTAATCATAAATAATAGTCGCGTAAACTTAAGACATCATAAATTGATTTCTGTCTCAACACAACATGTTCCACGCCTTCTTGTTCAGTAAATTAATAGAATTGAGTTAAGTTTGCCAGGCGTTGTCTCTGTGATATGGGTAACTTTGTAACAACGTTTGATTATTGATAACGTCAGCCACGTGAACAGCTCTTCCGACTGGGACTCCTAGTGTGTTTTCGGGTTTCCTAGTCTCGTATACATTTATTTGTATTCATATATATTTCGTGCATTTGACAAGGCACATTCATCTTATTAATATTATAAATACGAAAGTTTGTATGTTTGTTTGTTTGTTAGTTTGTTACTCCTTCACGCAAAAGCTGCTGAGCCGATTTTCGTGAAATTTGGACACACATAGAGCGTAACTTGGATTAACACATAGGATAGTTTTCATCCCGAAAATGTTCCTATGGGATGCCATGGGATGATTTTCCATGATATCGAAATTTACGCGGGTGAAACCGCGGGGTGCTGCTAGTATATTATAAACATTGACTTATATGTACTACGTACGCACGTAGTAATAATAACTCAATGATTATAAAAGGCAAAGCTGTTTGTATTAAAACACAGCCTATACTACTGCACCTAGAAATTTGCAATTTGGTACAGAGGTTCTCTTTATAAGGTAAGTGGGCACTAAGAAAGGGTTTTTAGAAATTCAACCCCTAAGTTTTTAAAAGAAGAGGGTCAAGTTTATTTATCATATGACATGGTTATTACTAATAAATTTTAATTTTAATAAGTAATTTACAAATATTATCTATACATACTGTTTGTCCGGGCTAATCTCCGTAACTACTGAACGGATTAGAATGAAACTTTCTGCTATGTATAAGCCTGGTCAACGTCAAAAAGACTTATTACGGCGGTAAAATCGCTCATTCCTACGGGAAATTGGAATTTCGGCACACTGCAAGCAAACTAACTAATCACTTAGTTTATAATATTACTACGCTACGCGAACGAAGTCGCAGGCAAGAAAATTTACGGTTTTGGAATTTTTTCCAAGTATTCAGTATAGTATAGTATAGTATCATGATTATTATAGTATTAGCTAATTTGATAATAAGTAAGTAGGTAAAGCAAAATGTAAAATTTATTGAGTAATTACACATATTATATAGAAAAAAATATATTATCTATATCACGGTTTATTTTATATTTTCTATGATCACTATTCTTTAGTGCATATGTCCTAATTTTATTACATTTTTATGTAAAATTTAGTATACCTACTTCAGTAGATTTACAAGGTATCATACGAAGTACGAGTACTGGTATATTTGTACAGCGCATTAATTTCCGAACATAACCGTACCCATGCTGGCAGCATTTGCGATATCTATTCGAATTTCAAATTTAACGCCTGGCCGGAGATACGGTGTCGGACACTTCCGGCGCTTCCGGTTTGTCGTTTAGGAGTTCGGCGACTATCCTACTCCCCAGGTAAAGCTTTTATCTTCCATCTTTCCTTCACCTGCACGGTTGAGCTGAATAATTGTTTGAAGCGAGTTGAATATTTCGAATAATTTTGAAGCGAGTTGAATATTTCGAATAATTCTATAAATATACAGTTTATTTTACACCTGATTCCAGCACCATCTCCTAGTGTGTTTATTTAATGCAATAAAGGCTAACAATGTTATGTTTATATTTCCACTAACACTTATATGCGCACTTATATACAAAAGTATTTTTTTACAAACATACACTTCATTCATCATTCATGACTGTCTTGTGGTTTAGCGGTAAGCGTGTTCAACCACAGACGTAAGGTTCGAATCCCGAGTCGAACCAAAAATTGTATTTGGAATTTTTCAATTTCTAATAACAGTTCGGAGTCAGGAAGTTGGCGGTGTTAAGCCCCCGTGCCTCGGAGAGCATACTAAGCCGTTGGTCGTGCGCCTGATTTCTCTCCCGTCGTGTTGGACTGACGTCCCATCGGAATATGAGAATGAGGGAATAGAGAGTGCACTTGTGTCTGCGCGCACACTTGTGCACTGTAATATGTCCTGCGCAGATGGCTCGTCTTAATAGACGGCAGCTGTAGCCGAAATCGGCTAGGACGACATTATTTTATCATTATTTGTTGACAAAATAGTTTTATGAGAATTGTGATTATTTCAGAATATACTATTTAAATGATTAATATCGAGATTATTATAAATTTAAATAAGTAAATTAACTACATTTTCTATAAAAAATACAATTTAAAAGCGTAAAAAGCGGCGGCCATGTTTGTTTTGTCTCGCCGCGGTGACAGATGACAGCAGTTAACGCGGGAAACGATCTGCAGTGATGGCGGATGCGTGCTTTATCCTGATATCTGTTCATGTTCCCACTGTGGCACGTCAGCGAACAATACAACAGTCGCTTTGTACGTGTCAACTTAGAAAACAAACAAACTAGTGTTATTATATATGATCGGAATAATACAACTATGTAATATAAAGAAAGGAAAACCTGACTGACTTATACATCAATAGCTGCGCCCCGCGGTTTCACCCGCGTAAATTTCGATCCCGTGGAAAATCATCCCATGGCATCTCATAGGAACATTTTTTCGGGATAAAAACTATCCTATGTGTTAATCCAAGTTATTCTCTATGTGTGTGCCAATGAAAATCCGTTCAGCAGTTTTTGCGTGAAGGAGTAACAAACAAACATACAAACTTTCGCTTTTATAATTTTTAATTAATAGGATGTACAACCGCAAGGACTATATCTGAAAATTTGTGCAGGGGTTCTTTAAGTGATGCACCTAAGTAAGCACTAAGAAAGGATTTTTGGAAATTAAATCCCTAAAGGGGATAAAAATGGGGATGAAATTTATTGATCACGACGGCAAAAGAGCAGTAGGAGCCATTTTCATGATTACCGACATCCGCATTGAGGCTATACAGATGCGCTGCCCCCCTTCCTCATCCTGCCTCCATGGGCTACCAGCTCCTTACACGCCACACGAAACGCGACAGCACAGCTGTCACTTTACGCCGGTCTCGTGTAAGCGAGGGTTATTTAGCATAGTTTTTATGTCTAACCTACCTGTTTATTAACTGACATCAGTCTACAAACAACGATCGGTCCATGTCACGCTACAAAGAGGAATGACAATGGAAACACTCCCTGTAGCGTGTCACGCGCGATAAGTAACAATTTAATTTTTACATTAGTGCAGTTCACACCTGCGTTATGGTACGGCGACTTTATCTATGTCTGTAATAACTGTTACTGCTATTTAGAGTTTACTCCTTAAGAAACGATGTGAGGTCTGTTTGGAAAAGATTGGTGGTAAAATTGTGTGAAACAGTAACGCTGATGTAGCGATTTATAGCGCTTAAATTAAAAAGTACTGGATTTTAAAGTTCTTTTGCCGTAACGCTAAATTATATTATCAGTGTGATATAGGCTATTTTTGATTAGGTACTATAAAAAGAGACCATGCAGAGTAGGAGCGACCAGCTAATCATAAAACTGATTTAAATTAGAATCAGTTACACATCGGCCGTAATGATGTTGAAGTAATTGGCGACCGAAGGCCGGTGATATTTGTTTTTTTTTATGCAGTCGGAGAATTTTCACGACTACCGACGCCCATAGACATCCGCAAATAGACATCCGCATAGAGGCTATACAGATGCGTTGCCCTCCTTTTTTTCTAAGACTAAGACAATCTCTTTTTACTGCCACATTGCACCTACACGACCGTGGAAGAAACTCCCTCAAATTATACTGCCGCAAAGTCACAACTATACTTTCTCGTTTCGCACTGAGTTTCCGAGAGCCCCTTGAAGGGGATGAGAAAAGGGGGACAGCGCACCTGCATAACAATTATGCAGATATGTATAGACGATGTTACAAGCAGACGAGCTTACGGCAACAAACACACAGCAGAACATTCAGGCTCGCCGTTCCCATACACCGACGGACCGTAATAAAGACGTGTTGACCGCAAACACCGCCAGGTATTGGAGGCCTATTTACATACGGCCTGTTATTGGACTTAAAACCGAGGTCCGTACCGCAGTGTACAGGGACGTAATATATCAAGAGGGTCGTTTGTCTGAGATATCAGTGTCTAGTGTTGAAAGTCTTTACCAGTTTGTGTGTGATTTGGCACAGAGACTTGACTGATGATTGATGATGATTTGGCACAGAGACTTGACTGATGATTGATGATGACTTGGCACAGAGACTTGACTGATGATTGATGATGACTTGGCACAGAGACTTGACTGATGGTTGAGGATGACTTGGCACAGAGATTTGACCGTTGTGAGCCTCCTGAACAAGCTTAAAGTCACTCGTCGTATCATGGTGGTCGGTATTTATTTACGAGATGTGGTACACAATTCCAAAATCTGCAAGAAAACAGCGCAACCGATATAGCCTTAAAAGTAATCTGAAGTATCAGTGGGCAAGCCACATTGCTCATTTAACCTATAACCAAATTATGATCTCCCTGTAAATGCAGTAGCCGGTGGCCCAAGGAGGGCGGAATAAGAAGGAGGGCCACGTATTTGTATAACATCTATGCGGGTGTCTGTGTGAGTCGGTAGTCATGAAAATGACTCCGACTACTCCTTTGCCCCCCTATATCATAAAAATAATAAAATCTACCTCCTCTATCTTTGACGTGGAGTAATCAGCAAGTGACTGACAACGGTGGTCATTACCAGAAAGGTAGTTCGTGAGGTCTCTTGTGTCACTAGTACAACTACCTGTAACTATGAGTTGCCATTTTATGTCGATATGATTTCTTTTATTTTTATTTGACGGTGTATAGTGACAGCTAGAACCAGAGGATATGCATCGGTTGACGCATTGCGTTCGGTATGTGAGTTTCCTGTGGCCCATTAGTGCGGGAGACAGGGAACACAACACTGCCAAATACTTCTGAATATTTTTTTTTTATTCAATGTAACCAAAACGGCACGACTTATTAAAAGCACAGGATTTCATTCATTCTTGGTTCGTCTTTAACGTAGTCTTATTATTTTTCTACACATTTGCATACAGACAAAGAAAAGTTCAAATAGCTTATGTTCTCGTAATATCTTAAGTTTGATGGAGCATAAATCTATGAGAATCAGTTAAAACACCATTGCATTTCTCATAATACTTCTATTTCGTAGGAATTGGAAAAAATAATCTGCGATACTGCTTTCAGTAGCCAATATAAATATATCAATAGAGATAACGATTGGTAGTTGGTACCCCTGCACAGATGAATAGCCAACTTCAAAACATTCAACGGTGATAAACAGGGTCTGTCAAGTGAAACCTAATTACACTTAGTAATTTTCCAACTTCACGGAGTCCGTTAATTTTTTTCCAATTTTGACATTTAACAAATATGGCGCGAAACAAAATAATGAAATCGCTTAGTTTACAATCGCAGTTAGTCAGACAAATGAGTGTTGCGTTATTGGGCACAGGGAAACGGGAATTACGTATACAGACACAAAAAAATATAAGGATAAAACTTTAACAAAATTTGACAATGGAGTTTTTGCTGCATGCAGCTGTTAAGTTTTCCTATAATTTTAATGTAAAAAAGTTAAAATTCTAAACTACTTTATGGCATATATAATTTTTTAATTTATATAATATTGTTTTTAGGGTTCCGTATCTCAAAGAGAAAAAACGGAACCCTTATAGGATCGCTTTGTTGTCCGTCTGTCTGTACGTCTGTCAAGACCTTTTTCTCTAAAACGCGTGAAGGGATTAAGCTGAATTTTTTGTCAAATACGAAGGTCAGTTACGTCTTGATGCCTTGAAAAAATCACACTTCTAAGTTAACGAAATAAAAAGTTATAGCCAATTATGCACAAATTTTGTATGAAAACGTACTTTGTCGAAAATCTAAAATAATCGGGTAAAAATTCGTGCCGCAACCGTCTAGACGGTCGCGGCACACATTTATCAGGCGCATTAGTTATAAGTTGATAATGATTTTTCCAATGATCTACATAATATAATTTACTAGTTTTCAGATTTATTCCTATATATGTGCTATAAGTTCTTACTTCTTGCCAAATTTTACAACTGCAGGTCAACGCGAAGTACCCGATTATTTTAGATTTTCGACAAACTACGTTTTCATACAAAATTTGTGCATAATTGGCTATAACTTTTTATTTCGTTAACTTAGAAGTGTGATTTTTTCAAGGCATAAAAACGTAACTGACCTTCGTATTTGACAAAAATTTCAGCTTAATCCCTTCACGCGTTTTAGAGAAAAAGGTCTTGAAAACCATGCATTACGTTTGGAATGTTCTTCCCATTCATACGGAACCCTCGGTGTGCGAGTCGGACTCGCACTTGGCCGCTTTTTATATTCAATATTCTTAGCTTAAACACCCAAGAATAGGTATTATAAAATATTGTGTAATACTGCATACGTTTTTTAACAATAACTTGTACAAACCAGCTATTTCGGTATAATAAAAAGCGAAGATATCTCGAAATTTTAGACTTAAAGGTTAATTAATAATAATAAATGGGTCCCCATCACACATGTTCTAGAACGCTAGATCATCAGAACTTATGAACGTAATATAATTTATATTTTTTTCGCCCACTTTATTCTCCAACTGTTAAAGAACGAACGTACCGGACGAAAACGAGTAGACCAAGGATTATAAACGTCAACAAAGCCATAAGATATGCATCGGTTTTGCGACAACTGCTTGAGACGCGACAGCATCGCTATTACTTTGCCGTATCGTTCACAAGGGAAAGAATTATAAAAAAAAATATCTTACATTTGTAAATTTGTAAGTAATACAATACATCGTTTGGGTGTGCGTCGGGGTATTCGTAAAAATGTTCATTAACAGAGTCCGAGGTAGAGTCAGAAGCAAAACGATAAGCGCGCCGTACAGTCGGCAACAAGTCTAAACAAATACGTATTAATTAACCATTTGATATTAAAAAAAATAAATTATATGGTAAAGTTTGGCTGATCGTGCTAACACTGGTTTGCTTTCCAAAGTTAATACTGTGTCAGACAGCTCTTTGTTGATAACTTATCTATCACTATGCTATGATAAATATAAGCCGAATATGATAATTTCGTGGGTAAAAGCGCTTCTTCTGAAGTGCCACTTCTGGTTATTTATAATTAGAAAAGACTCACAACTACAAAAAATTTAACAAGTTATCGTTACTAGCTACTAAAACTACTGTTTTTCTTTTTACTTTGTCAGCCGTTGATTACTAAAAAATATTAGATTGTGAAAGCAAAGTATCTAAAAAAGTAAGTATGTAATTATCAGATTTAAATTTCTTTATCGGAAAACAAAGGATAAAAATTAGGAACGCCACGTAATTCTGAAATAGTAGTACCTACCTAAGTAAGCATTTATTTCAAATCACCAACGATTGTAAAGTAGTACTTTAATTAATCCATAATAAACAAAGAAACAAACACATTTTCGCATTTATAGTATTTATAAATGCGAAAATGTGTTTGTTTCTTTGTTCTTCTTTCACATCAAATCGGATCAACAGATCGATGTGATATTTAGTGTGTAGATAGAAGGATTGAAGAGTGCCATTGGCTCCTATTTATCGGGAAAAACCACGCGAGCGAAGCCGCAGGTAACAGCTAGTAATCTATAATTACACACATGCATTGCTTCCAACCTATGTTGCCAACCGTACGCCCTCGCGTTAATTGCTTTTTTAAACACATATCCTATCCAAGTTTTTTAATAACGACTTTTTCAAAAAAATGCGTAAACAGTACGGAGCTTAGTATGCGAGCTTTAAACGGATTGCGTTTATGGAATGCATGAGCTTTCCCGACTATTACCTCCCGCTGTTGAGATTTTAAAGGTCCTTGGGCGTAAGATAATGTTCCCCCTTGTGTCGGCGGTTCCGTATTAGTTTTTTTTATTGTATTAGGGAGAAAACAATCGGACTTCGGAGTCATTTTCATGACTACCGACGCCCATAGACATCCGCATAGAGTTTATACCGATGCGTTGCCCTCTTTCCTCTTTCCACCTCCGTGGACCACCGGTTTCTACACACCGCACGAAACGTGATGGCACCTGTCACTTTACGCCGGTGTCGTGTAAGCGAGAGGTATGCATGAAGCGTGGTACTACCTCTTACTAGTAAAATTCATGTAGACATGTTTCAAAGGTAAATGCTAGTATGTTTGTTTCAGTGGTAGAGTATGGACGATAGAAATGACTTGTTAAATTTTATTTTGGACGATGATTTTGATTTTTATCATTAATTTTATTAGAATCTTTGCCATTGTTACAATGTTTTTTTGTTTTTAAGAAGAGTTGGTAATAAATATGAAGACAGCCATTTAGTGGTATTTTGTTTTCAACATTTTATATATTGTATCTATAGGTATATAATACTTTAGAAATATATCACGTATCTCAAAACAGAAAATGTTAATCTTTTTATATACATTTCTTGTATGCGTGAGTATGTCACTGAAATCCTCCTAAACGACTGGACCGATTATGTTAAAAAAATTTGCGTGTCTTGAAGGGGATTTGAGAATGGTTTAGATTCACAAATCAGCCCGGCAGATGGAGCTGCAGCAACAGTTGGTATCTAGATTATACAATAATGTAGGGTAAAGTATCGGCTTGACTATTCGGCCACATTGTGACACGTTACCATGACAACACATTTTTCAATAATGACAAGACAAACGTGTGTCAGACATCTAGTATTTATATATTTCTCTATGTCTCTCACATAATATTAGAGAGTCGATACTTATGGGTAATAATAAAATGAAACTTGACCGATTGTCATGAAATTTTCTGCGTAAAGTATACTTTTTAGTCGTATATTGGTGTGATGGTAGAGAGGGATGGGAGGGGATGGAGAGAGGCCAGGCTAAGAGCAGCTCAGCTGAGGGGTACTCCACCCGTTCCTCTGAATCACAAGACTGCGGCGTGGATTGGGACGACTGGCGAATTTCGCACAAATTGGCGGCGTGCTCCTTAGGAGTACTGAAGCCAGAGATCAGGATGGGAACCGGATCCCATTTCAAGGATCCGACGTCGCAGTAGAAACTTTTTAGGGGCAGCTGGATAGTCCTGTAAGAAGAAAAGTCCGGCCTTTTCTCCAAGGCGATCCTGTCGCTGCAGGGATCCTGTTGGTTGTAGATCCGATACTAATTGTAGAGACTACAGGCATCCGCGGGTCTTAGTCGGTATTGCACTCCCAAGTGTCGAGTCCGGCAATGGTCTAGAGACCACCACCCGGGCTCCTAGGTATCATTGATATGTATTTCCCCTGCCTCAAAAAAAGGTTAACACTAAATGCATAGATTGTATTATCATTTCTTTCTAATAAATGTTAAGAGGAAGTATTTAAGTGTATCTACTTATCTATTATAATATTATTGAATTGTAATTTATGTAATTGTGTCTAAATAGATATTGTATACTAAATTAAGGCAATTTTCCTTTTAGTAGACTTAATGTTACGCAAGTCTATTATTACGAATAATAATTATTTTTCAAATAACAGTAAATTTATTAAAAGCGACATCTGTTATCGAGTAGCATTAAAACACATGAAACTTTCCCTATTGAGACTTTTGGTCATTGAAATAATAAACAAAATATTAAAATATATATTGTATGGGAATAAAGAAACCCTTAAAATTACTGTTTCCAATTTTATTAGGAAATGCGCACAATCCTGCCATCTATTGGGTGATATTAGAAATCGGAGACCTTATAAAATATGTACACTTCCAAATAGTTACTACTCTACATAAAATTATTAGGACAAACAAAATAGAACCACATCACCTTGACATAAAGTTGGAAATAAGAACACCGCACTCGGAAAGGTATAACATTACTAAATAATTTACCACGGTCTGAAACGAGATATAGGTGTATGTCTTTCGTCCAAGAAAGCTAAAGTATTTTATTTACCTTTGTAAGGTATTGGTTGGTTTTACAAGAATATGGTATTTGTTATACGTGAATTATCGAATAATTAATATAGTTCATTAGGATTCTTAGACTTTTATTGTTTTATAATATGTCAAATCGGGTAGATATCTATGTTGTTATTTTCTAATTAGATTTCTTGTCTATCATAGTTTTGTACATCATACCATCGATTCTTAAGGTGGTGTGGTTTTGACGTTAGAAATGACAACGCCATCTATGACCGCGATACGGAAACATGCGATCATGTGTCAGTGTGCGTCGAAGGTGTTTTCTGTGTGAGATGGAGGGTTGAAACGCAGCTGCAGAGTCAGCAAAACAGGTTTTAATAATTATTGTTACATATTACATTGTATTTTATTGTCATTATTTTTCATTTGTTGTAATTAAACATATAATTTGATATACAATATACAATTGACAAATAGATAGACATGCTATTAAATTTATTATGTTTCTTTTAATTACAAAGTAATATAATAGTTCCTAATACTATATTATATTGTCATAAATGTAGTTCCTTACTAATGTATTTGGTTGATTCGATCTTTTCTCTATTAAATTAAATACATATATAAATAAACATTTATTTATAGGTTTAGGTGTACGTACTTAAGGCTGCTAAAATTGATTTTGTATAAAGCTTCTTTCAGCTTCTACCGAGCTGTAATACCTTTATATCTATAAGATTACTAATCTTATCTTAATGATAAGAAATATGTAGAGATTTAAAAAAACGCAATGTCAAAATTACTTGTGATTAAGCAGTGGTATAACCTTTTTTACTTGTTAAAATTGAGAAAAGTTAATAATGGAGTAACTTAATGTAATTAAACCATTTAGCATTACCACAGATACAATTTATTAAATATTACTGTTGTTTACAAAAAAAAAACTATAATTTAGACGTTTAAGATTTTCGTTAATTAAAAATTATGACGGCATTTAATTTTCTTAACGTGTCTGCTAACTGTACAACTAATCTCCGCCACCCTCCTGTAATAGGCCATCTCCTCGTTTCTATGGCAACCGATCAAAATGGCCGCCTACCCCGCCCCTCCCAAGGTGGCTATATAAACGCGTCCCAGGCTCCGTACCATCAGAGCGCCAGTACTGTTTGTAGCGACAGCACGTCGCTTGTGTTTTTGCGCTTTATAATATTTTCGTTATTTTTCTTTTATATTTCCATTTGATTTCTTTATCTCCGGTATAGGGTTATTTTTATTTAATAAAATTTGATTTTCTCATTATTTTCTTTGGTTTTATTTTATTTTTCAACTCGGTGTGGTGTCCAGAAGTTTGAAGAGGTAAGTGGTTCTAATTAAAAAACGCGGCAAATTGTATCGGTTGACGTTAGCGGGCACTAGTAAAATTAGCACGTGTATCAAAGTATCGATTGGTGCAGATGCGGGGTGGGCAAAAATAAACTCCTCTTAATATTGTTAAAGAAAAAAGGGCTCTACGTCATTGTGTTAAAGTGTAAAATGGCTAACAACTTTTATGACTTACGTTACCTTACGCCCTGAAGTAAAATAATTAATGTAGGCTGTATTGGATAGGTTTTCGGCGCTTTTGCCATTTTATCTACGATTTATGACATTTGACGAGGGAATTTCTGCACTCGGGCTCTAAAATTAAATGTGGAATTTAAACTTAAAACGTTAATTATTTTGCTCGTCACTGATTTAATGTTGAGTTAAATTTTATTTCGTGCTAAAATGGGTAAATTCGGAATTTGGGCGCCATCTATCGATCGAGGCAAGTCAAATCGGAACGAATCTCTTTATCCGAAGTATAATAAAATTTCTCGCGCCTGGAGTTAACTCCTTAAGAACGAGCATTATTCTGAAGTGGAAGATGCGCAAGAGACTTACGGACAGTAAAGCAATACTTACTATTCGCCACATTTTTACTCTTCGTATTTTTTATACCGCGGACTCTACATCGCTTCTTCAGGAGAAAATTCAAATTATTTTGAATTAAATTGCGGATTCTGTGGCTAACGTTCAAGTCTTACTATACGTATAACGGTAACTAGACGTGCGAAACAAGGACCTAAATATTATTAATTATAATAGTAAGCGTACATAATCGAAATATTTACAAGACAAAAAATTTATTTGCCAAGCGGTTCCTTAATTATTTTCAGATTCAATCGAATAATTTAAGAATATTTTCGAAAAACACTATTTCAAAACAGTTTTCGGTACAAATATTACTACAAATAATTGTAGAGAAATACTAACAAAGAAAAAAAAATTGGCTCAGGCAAGCCCGATTGCTTTTGAAGATACTATATTCCTTCGGTTGACAAAACACTGGTACATTCAAATTATGCCCATTTCGGGTACTTTTGATGATCATCAGCTTCTTATTATACGACTCGTATATAGTCATAAATGTATAACGTAAATATCAGCGTATCCCAATAATATTGGCGTAATTATCAAAGTTGAAAAATTAAAGAATTCCACTTGGAATCCTAAATTATTCTAAAATTAAATTCATAGCGTCATATGGATTGTATTTTTATAACTAACTCAAAAATTGAGAGAACGTATTGACTACTAGATGAAAGATTCTAGTACTTGTGAAAGACGTTGAGTGTGTTTTAAACGAAAATTCGTTCCACGCACAATGAAAAACAAACTGCCGCTTTCGGTATTCTCAAACAAGAAGGCATATTATGCCTGTTTGTTGAAGAATCCTTTGGCCTTATCTCAAAGGCCGAGAAAGCGCGTGCAAAATCTAGTTTTACAGATGTCACTGGACGTTGGCGGTCCTTTACCACCTAATTATTCCCCTTTTTCTAATAAAAACTATTTTGACTAACTGAATCTGTCCTTAAATAAATACAATATTATATTTATCATTTAAACATAGAAAAAGCAAACAAAACTAAACTTTTAAGCCACTTCTATATTGGAGTCCCGTAAGTCTACAATAACTTTTGTGTTGCTGTAATACTTAAGTTATTGTTCTGGATCTCATAGACACAAAGGTGAATGATTAACTTGGTAAAGTGCAAAAAATTAAGATATAAGAAATATCTACTAAAAGCAGGACTACTACCATGGAGGTAGGATGAAAAAGGAGAGCAGCGCATCTGTGTAGCCTCTATGTGGATGCCTATGGGCGTCGTTAGTCATGGAAATGGCTCCGGCTGCTCGTTTGCCCCCTTATACCATAAAAAGATAAAAAAACCTATAGAAATCTACCATGAATGAGATCTTGCTTAGACTTGCTTTGATCAGTCAGTCATCATCAGTCTATTGCAGTCCACTTTTGGACATGGGCCTCTCCCATAGCACGCCACTGGCAACGATCTTCGTCTATCCTTTCCCACTTTCTGCTTACAGCTTTGCGTTTGTCGTCTCTCCATCTAGTTACGGGGAACTACTATCACCAAAATTAAATTCTATATTACTATATTTTTAACATTCCATAAATAAATATTATTTTTAAAAAATTATCTGTTTTATAAAAAAATATGTTAGAAAAAAATTTAAATTAGAACAAATTTTATTCTAAGTTTATGCGAGGTCTACGTTCAGCAATGGACTGTTGTAGGATGATTTCTCCTTCTTCTTCTTAAGCGATTGCTACTTACAATAAAACTTTGGTAAATTTTACTGCGCTACAAGACATTACAAAATCCCATCAAATTGCATTTATAAATTGTATTTATTCAATATTATGTAGGTGTATTATGAGGCCTACTCTTCTCCCTCGAGAGAAATACGTGTGGGTGTGTGTATTGAGTTCGGCGATATTTCCCATCGAGTTCTTCAGTAATTGATCTGAAATAATATATAGTCATGGCGGATATTAAACACGTCCCGTCTCTGGAGGACTGTGCTTTTGCTATATGAATATGGAAATAAAATACTGACGGTCAGACTATCCGCGTAACTAAACGACACAATTCCTTACTTTTACATTCACTAAATTGGTATGAATTAAATTTGAGCTTGAGTATTTGAAATTTAATATTGTTACGCAATCCATGATGCGACACTAACAAAGAGCTAAAAAAGTCGCTAAGATTTTCTCTTCAAGAATATATTATACCTAGATCTATTAGTATGGCAAAGTCCGACAAAGCAACTGAAAAACTGTGCGGGCTTCTGAAATCATTTGCATTTCATACTGACTGCTCGCTTGCCCCCTATACGATCAAAAAGTATTACAGTACATTTATTAAATCTCCTTATGATTGTTCAAATGATTTGATTAAATTCTTGGTGCATTGCTAACGATTTGGGACGTCTAGATCTCGATTAAGTAGTAGGAACTGCTCGCTCAATAAATGCCTGCTTCACGTGCGTAAATGCTTCGTTATGCTGTCTTGTTTAGAGATGTTTGATTCTTATTGGGTGTAAACAAATTTAGTAAGAAAAAGTAGCAATACAAAGTATAATCCGAAATATAATTATTAAACTTTTGATTTCGAAAAAAATGCTCCCTTTTTCTAAAGGAACAATTTTTTTCTAATAATATTTAAATAATTTATGTAAATTATTGGGCGTGCGGCTGGACATTTTTGTGATCATCACTGATGATTCATTAAACATCAGCACCAAATTTATGAATTATATGCACATATATAAAATATAGCTGATACACGAGGCATTGACTTAACTTTTCTTTGTCCAAAGCAATTTTTTTTTTAATTTACGTTTTACTATATCATATTATTCACATTTCGTAAAACCCATCTTCAAGATCTCTCATTTATATCGAAGTAATTCAAATATGTATTTACAATTATATTGCATTTAATTATATATTTAAATTTATAAAATGCGAAAACACCTCTATCACTACTCCCTATAACAATAAAAATACATTATTAACCAAAAAAAAAATAAAAGTAATCGCAATTTTATTTTTGCGTCTTCAATACCTTGGGGAGTTTGCGGAAAATGTATTTCGAAATTAATTTTTTCAATCACGTCAACATTTGGGAATTACTGTAACAATAACGTATGGCGCCACCTGGTGCAGAACAACTGTACTGTGGAATAGCTACACTAATGTTATGGGCATTGTAAAAACTGATTTGACATGTGGCTCTTGCTGAATAACTAACGGTTTCACCCTCATTACATAATTAATAATGTTCACCCCTCTACTTCACTCTGTTATAGGTTGAAATTTACAAAATCCTAAGTCCGAAATCTTCGCGGGCGGGCGGGACATCTTTGATAAAAAAAAAACTTGATCAAATGCACAGTTCACAATTATATAAAAGACATACAAACAAAAAACATTTTTACATTTAAAATTTTTACATTTAAATCTAAGCAGATTTTAAACAGTTCCGCTTACAAATCTGTATGATCGCGATGCCGATCTGTTGCTCTTCTTCCCCCGTTCTCCTACAACGAACCAACAGAAGCTCACAAACCAAACGAAATACCAACAACACAGCTGGCACTTTGTGACTGTATCGTATGAATAAAAAGCTTCCTCTCCCGTCGTGCTATCCCAATTCAGATGTAATGTAGCATGGCACTCTTACAAAAAAGTGTGTGTTTAACCAAACACAACTGAAGTAAAACTTAACTATTAATTTAATACACAAATTTATTACCGTAGTTACAATGACATAAGATGTCATATATATTTTTTAAATACAAAATAGTTTCGCTTAAATCTAATTTGAATTTTGAAATTGAATCATAACTTGCATTGGCCTCGCCCGACGTGTAATTTATGTAACGCCCAGAGCGTTACAGCTTACTCACCTGGTCAAGCGCGCGTACAGAAGTTCAAAAATAAAAAAAAAAGAATTCATTATACCTTTCATCAATTCTGGTTATTTAGATTACAATCTTTAATAGCATAAAAAATTAAACTAAATAAATAAGGCATTTGTTGATAGAAATATAATTAAAACTGTCAAGTAATATGAGCTGTATTTAGTAGCTCACACTTGTAGCGTAGCGCAGACGTGCTACGAATGAGCATAGACGTGCTACGAGTTATCGTAGATATGCTACGAGTTATCGTAGCTCCAGTTTCTTGTGCTATTTTCATCAGCAAAAACTGTAGAGACAGCTATTTGCACCTTTTTATTTTATAAAGAACAAACGAGTGGAAAAGAGCTTTATTTCATCAAAACCCAATATCAGACTTGGATCCTGGCCCCATCACACGTTGCAGTTTTGCTGGGTAAAACAACCGGCTTTAATAGAAACATACCTAATACAAAGAGCCATTGACTGAAACATTTTGAGAGCCTTACATAGTTTATGTAAGTACTAGCTGCACCCCGCGGTTTTACCCGCGTAGATTTCAATCCCGTGGAAAATAGAAAATCATCCCATGCAATCCCATAGGAACATTTTTTCGGGACAAATCGATCCTGTGTTAATACAATTCACCTTCTACGTGTGTGCCAAATTTCATGAAAATCGGATCAGCAGTTTTTGCGTGAAGGAGTAACAAATAAACACACACACACGCATTTATAATATTAGTAGTATGTATCCACCGCTTTAGATGGTAAAAACTCCTCTTCGATCCTCAATGCCTCCCAGGAACGTTAACGCTACACGCATTCCTCTACTTCTCTCCTATACTTCTACTACTCTCTTCTCTTATATTACTCTCTTACTACCTCTCTCCGTTACTTATAGTGAAAATAAAGGAGGTAGGAAGAAAAAATGAGATAAAAACTATACAGCCAGTCAATAAGTACCTCTATCCAGGGCCGTTGGCGCATGCATTTCCCTGTGGAAAAAAATAAAAAAGGGGGTGTAAAGGTAGTCAATAAATACCTACAGCTACACGCCAGCTTTTTGTACAAAAAGCGCCTCCCTCCCCTACTCTCTTTATTATGCAAAATAAATTTCTATTCAATATTATCTCAGGATATCGGCTCTTTATTTTCTTGTTACCTAAGAGCTTTGAGATATGTTTCTTAATATTTATTTTAGGTTATGTATTGAGAGCTTTGTTCCGAAACGAAAGTAATATTACAAATACAATTTATACATCACAAACAAGATAGATTACATAAACAGAAGTGATTCTTAACTAAAATAAGTGCGTACGTACGGTGTAAGTAGCCGGTGGCCCATGAATTTGAGAAGGAAGGAGGGCAACGTATCAGTACAATTTCTATGTAGATGTCTATGGGCATCGGTAGTCATGAAAATGTCTCTGACTGCTCGTTTGCTCCCCCAGTTCTATTTAAGAAGAACACAATAAAATAACTCAAATAAATATGTATGTTTTATTTATATAATTTTTGTAACGCGACTTGGTTTTACGTAACATTCAGAATTTTCTGAAAATAGTTAAACTTTTCTAAAGAACTGCGTTTAAAAAAAATAAATCGGTCTCAATTAATAAGTTATAGAATAGCCTTCAGCCTTAAAAAGTAACATATCTCTCTTTATGTGTGTAAACGTAAAAAAAACATGAACAGTGACTTTCGAAAATTTCAAAATACATTTTAAAAATTGGAATGAAAAAAAACTGAGCGTCGAATGAACTGACTCTCGTCAATTTAGCTCACGAACACCTCGTAAGCATGGGAGTTTTTCAAGTAATACTTTCCTACATGGGATGACAACAAAATACTATAAAAAAATATATCTAAAAGACTATCTATCTACAAATTCAATTTTTTATAAGATCGGTGTCTGTTTAAATGGTTAAATGAAATAAGAATGTACAAACAAGCTTTATGCTCATAGACCAAGGTGTAGGTTCACTAGCGCACATGCAAGGGTAAAATAAATTTAAAACAAACATTTCAATAGCTTATCCCATAAAGTTACCATAATACATACCCATGAAAATGTAAAGAGGCTTCATCGAAAAAAGATAAAATCAGGTAACATAAATGTATGAAAATTTAATAACGGGCACAGCGGGGAGTTTATGGTGAAGGAATTTTTATGTACAGCGGGGAGTGTTCTTTGCTTTTTTTCTTTGTAGCGATCGTCGATACTGTATGGGAATGTTGAATATTGTATTCGATGTAACAATGTTGTTAGATTTTGATAAGGCGTAATGCAGCAGTCGAATCACACGGTCGGGGACGTCCGCTCTTTTGCTGTCGTTTCTTACGGTTCTTGAGGGCACGATCGACGAATTAGTGATTTTCGAGGTGGTCCTGCTTGGATACACCTTCAAATCATATCTAGTGTTTGAGCTGTCCCTGTTGAATTTCACCAGTTTCTTCAATGACACTAGAAATTTTTCAATTTTTCTTAGGCCACTGAAAACAAACCTCACAATCGCATGCAATTTTATTAAATTTTTAATTTATTTGCGTTAAATTATATTTTGTGTGTATGACCTATTATCAGTGACATATTTATTAAAATAATTTGGCAAAAAAAAGTTTTACATAATTCAGAATCAATTCGTTAGTATTGCTTGCATTTAAAATTGTATCTATAATGTCCGCCGTCTCATAATATTTTCCCTGCCTAACGCTATAGAAGTTTTCAATTCAAAAAGACAAAAAAAACAAGATTCTTTCACATCAACCTGTAGATACAATGCCTGCATCCCCTACATGAAAGGCGTTCTAAAAATATGCCGGTCAATGGTTCATTGGCCGTAATAGTTGAAGGTGTGCCCCTCGCGGATGCTGGATCAATATAGCTTGTCTGAGGTACTAGGGATGTGCCGCTTTATATCGCCTACACTTATCGATAAAAGACGTAATTTTCTTTTCAGTAAACGTAGTTCTCAGTTTTTAAAGATGTTAGGTTTGAAGTTTGTAGGATGGAACACAAAACAGTCCATTACGACTTAATATATAGACTTCATGGATTTTTTTATTGTAATTTTTTAAGTATAGGTAAGTACGCAAATATTGTTATTAAAGTATTGTTGTGTCGAATATTTTTTTAAAGAATAATCTCTGTCAAACAACAGAGTAATTCATAATCCCTTCTAATTCATATCGATTCTATGATAGAAAGGACATCACTATGCATGTAATAAAATTAGTTCTCTATATAAACTATGAGTAATGAGGTGTATCAGTTTCAGATCTTTTTTTATCAACCTTCATGTAGGGTTGAGAGAAAGGCTGAAGATAAAAGAGGATTCTTTTTTTACCTAATTCTTTCACAAAGCCGTACGCCAACATTTCCCCTAACATTATGTGCATTTATAATTATCGCTCGATATTAGTTATTTACTATGTGTAAATATCGATATCTGGATGCCTTACCTTATAAATGTCACGAAAAACTAAACACATGCAATATCATCTTCAAACTCTTACTTTTATTTGAACATGAATTATTATATTTAAAAAAAGCGATTAATTTAAAATCATAATATATTATTTTATTATTTAGTACGAAAAAAAAGAATTTCCATAAATTATATAAAGAAAAAACATGATCTTTTCCAATATAATATAACAAAATCACATAATGTAATAGTCTGAGTGATCAAACCTGTAGGTAACAATTATAGCCGCCCTCAATTTTCAACCTATTAACTAAGATGATGAATTTCCCTGACGTTAAATTTTCCCAAACAAGATTTTCTTGGACCGAAATTTATGTTTTCAATCTCAACTTACGATCATGGACATTACAAATTTAAGGTCGATTAGGCTCTGCAATTAACAGCTACCCGCATGTATCTTTAGTGCAATTATTTATAAAAGACTAATTTGTTTAGGATGTGCATAGTAGTTTTTAAGTTTTTATTTCCAAATTAGATATAAGTGAAGTCTTTATTTCATTTGATTTATTTACTTAAATACTTACGTCACAAAGCGAGGCTTATGTACGTCGTAAAAACAATATTAAGAGTAGTTAGTCTGCAACAAGCAACTGCAAGAAGAACAAATCATATTTTTTTTGCAAGTGACCATGGTTTCTATAAAACCTCTGAAACGTTAGGATTGTAAAATAATGAAATAAACCGCGATAAATCGTTAACCGCGATAAACCGTTAAAATTGTTTTATTGTAATAAGTTTTTAAACCTTAGTGGTTTTTTGATGCTATTATGTATTTATAAAATTTTATATTGTATCTTTTGCATTGATATCTAATAAATAAAATAAAAAAGTAATATTCGCATAAACTTAAGACAACATTTAACGAACTATTTGTGTAAAATGTGCGATTGATACTAACAAATATTTTCACGCTTTTGACATTACAAGTTACAACAAATTTTCATAATATAGCAAATAAATTCAACATGAAATCTACATTTGTGAATAACATCCAGTAATATAATATTCTAGAATTTAACGGATGAGTTGCAACAACTCAAGCAAGCTCTGCTCTAAAGCTTTGTCACCGGGGAAATTTATTTTGAATCTTGAAAATGTATAATGTAACTTTTCGCTACTTTAATTCACAGTTTCTCTGTATAATATGAAAATGGGATCACTATCAGCACTGGGCGTTCACTTTCATATGTGCACACCATAACAAAAATGCTGCGACATGCAATTAGAGACTACTCCTTAAGAACGAACCTGATGCTGGAGAGACGGGTGCGATAAAGCGTTACTGTCAACGTTATTGTTTCACACGATTTTACTTGTATTCAGAAGTAAAACTTCTTTACGCGCGCTTGGCTTTTGGAGTAAACTGATGAATTCGTTACTAGAGTGTTACGAAAAGTGTGATCGGTCGAGGCGAATGGAAGTTAAGAGGGAGATTAAAAATAGTGAAGACAGAAATAGATAGTTGCGAATCTTATACTACTGTAGGAGCAAGAGACCAGTACACGCTCACAATTCTCTCCCTCTTATAGTCAGTTATGCTTCGTGTATGAAGTTTAACTTCAGTCGTGTGTTTTATTGCACACACATTTTTTTCATATCTCATGTCTTATATCGTATTTTACGGACAATACTTCAATAACCTTATATCGCATTTGCTATATGGAATATTTAGACAAATACCTACTATTTAAAATTTTCTTTTTTTCTCATTCCGATACAAAGTATTTTACTTGACTTGTTTATTTCCACTATCAGCTCTACCAAATTGTTAAAGTCTTTAAGCGCCGTGAGTTGGCAAAAGCTAAGTGCAAAAAATGTACGTTACCATACACCTCCGATAGGGCTCGACCGATTCTCATGAAGTTTTGTGTGCATATCGGGTAGGTCTCTATTTTTCATCTCAATATTTCCACGGGATCAAAACTAACGGTGAATCCGCGGGGCGCAGCTAGTTTTAGATAATATTTTGACTGAACGGTTGAATATTGTAAGCCTTTTGTGATAAAATAGCAGTAAATGTAAGACGTTCCTTATCACTCCATTAACAATTAGTGCCCCAAAGAACTCCCCTGAAAAGGGTTGTGCTAATGCAATTTGTTACGACGTCCGATGTCCGCCATCACTTAGCTCTACTTTAAAATTTGTAATGACAACGGAAACTTTTACGCGTTTTGCGAAAGATATTTCGATGAATATATAAAGTCTGTAAAGTCGGCTATAATTAATTTTACGTGATAGCGGCGCAAATGTGCCTCTCTATCGCTTGTGCCGCTCTCTCGTTCAAGCTCGGAACGTGACAATATTTTTATCGCATCATCTCTTTCTAATTTACTATCCTCCACTATGTGTGCTAGTACACGCATACTTTTATAAAGTCTCTATATAACGAAAAGGTTATAGGCTAACGCATCTGCAAAAGCTCATCAAAAGCCTCTGACTGCTCGTTTGCGTCGTGTGCTTTAAAAATTATTTACATATAAATGTAATATGATATTATGAAGACATGTTATTTTTCATTGTATTACTATCATTCAATACAGTGCTATGTATAGGAACTTAAAAACACAATTGTCGATATATTTCGCATCACTGGTCCCCTCCCTTCTTGTGTGCAAGCACATGTATGTTTGTGTGTACAATAATCATGGGGGGCTAACCCCTTACTCAGACTATCTGAGAGTGAACTACCATTAAAAGGAATGTCTGGATGCGTATTTCAATTTCGCAAATTTTCACGACAATAGTTTGATCACCTAAAGTTTGAACCTAAGCTCAAAAATGATTTATCAAAAAATACTCTCCAAACAAGGCAGTTTCAATTCCAGCCTGGTGATGCGTGATATTATTTCGCATATCAAGATTCAAGCCATTTCTATATCTAATTCATATATTACATACATATAAAGCAGAATTTTGTGCCAATGATTATAGGACGATCTACGGTCCTAAATTTGCAGGAAAAATAGAGGATTCTTTATTGAAATTTATCTAAACAAAATAATTAAATCCACAAGTTCCAACTGAACTGAATATAAATTATTGGACACATTTTACAACAAAAAATTCGAAAAAGTGAGTTCTGGCCGAATTAAAATACATTTGTCATGTGACTAGTCTCTGTGTTTATTAATTTATGCTCAATTACTACAATAGGTACGCTAAGTCTTTCGCCTCGTCATCTTTTTGCCATGCAACTTTTATTTAATACACAGTATCCACATAATAAAGGAAATATATTGAATAATCTAAAAGACATGTCATTTAAATGCAATTAGGGACGCATTTGAATCTCCTTCCTTGTAAATTCAAAAGGGGTTTGAACATAATGTGTATTGTCACTGAGTATCAAATGAAAATCAATCATGGGTATAAATTATTTTCTCCATTGTAACAAGCGTTTCACCTTTTCTGTGTCATCTTGAGAACGCTTTGCATACAACCAAAGAAATAAATGGCAATTGGACCAACACAATATTATCGCTTTTGTTAGCAAACAATTTTGTTACAATTCATGGCGATGCTCATTTGTCTCCAATGTTAAAAATGTTTTACTAGCTTCATAATTGAATAATTAAATTTAATTAATCATAATTTTATGTAAGCACTACGTACGTCAAGTCGTATTAAAACTTTAGTTCCACATAAGTTTACACTTTCATAAAAAGTGATAAAATATTTTAGGAAACATATTTTTTAAAAAAACATATCTTACAGTCACAAATTAAAAAGTTACACATGTTAAATTGATTTGATTTGATACTATAAATTTCTCGTAGGTATAATTTCAAACAGATAAAGAAACAAGTTTAAGAAATCCGCTAAAATTGGTTTCGATTTGATAATACAAATGTATTGATGTATGTCATAAATTAATATCATTTAAATACTGATCAAACAAAACGTTCAAAATCTCATCAATTAAGTAGTTCTCGCTACAAGTATTTTTAAGTGCTGTATCTATGTGTTGAAATATTTAATCCACAATGTACATCTGGCGGTAATGGAGGCAACCACTTATCGTTAGGCTAGCTGTTTATTTTCACACTTCACTACTTTAAAATTGTTTGATCCAATTTTTAACTTCGTAGCTTGTTTTACGTGACAATTTAGCAAAAATGTCTAAATTTTTATTACTTTGTTGAGTTACAATTTTTAAAGTTCTTTTGTGCTATTAAAATAAGGAACATGAGTACTTAGATATTAAAGTGGCGATATCTTTAGAGGCGATACTTCTTCGAAACACATGTTTTCATATTCCAAACTCTACATTTCTATATATACTTTATTATATAAAATGCACATAACATATAACAAGAAATTTTATTTTTTATTTATATACTTGCCTAGCCCGAGAAAGATAGCAATAGCAAGTAATTTAACAAATTTATAAATTTGGAATTTTATTTAACTTTTTTAATAAAAAAGGTATAAATAAAATGTTTATAAGTTTATGGGTTTGAAAAGAAAACATTTCATTACGTCGTACCTTTACCACGTCCCAAAGGTAATCGCCTAATAATAATATTTGACATTTGCTAAGACGCCATTTTGATTTCACCTTTCAAGTTGACATTATAACAAAATGTCGGGTGCAAACGAAATGCTTTTCTAATGGGCTGTTTTATATGACTCCTCTTTTGTTATCTTTTTATTTGGACATCCTTAACAATGATAGGGAATTTCGTTCGAAGTTTTAACACATTTAATTATTTTTTTTTTGCATTATAATTGATCATACAGTTTTTATAAATATCTTTTCTTCAGTAAATTTCAATTTTTTTCTATAGAATATTCTATATTCTATAGAATCAAAATTTTGTACTATAGCGGAGGAGGAGGAAACACATCTGAGTATAAATTGTGCGGATGTCTTTGGGCGTCGGTAGTCATCAAAAGGCTCCAATTGCTCGTTTATTTCCGTATATTCATCATAATTAATATTGAAGATAGGTATTTCTTAGTGTCATTCTTCTGTCATTCTTTTCTTGTCAGGCTTTAATCACTACTAGATACTAAAATAAAAAAAAATTTAAAAGTATGAATTTCATTACAAAAAGAGAGCAAATTTTCATCGATAGTAAGTATATCGATATTATAAAATCTAACATTGCAAAAGGTGTAAATTCCTCTATAAAATGTTACTTAAGTGAAAAATAGCTAAGTGCTGGCATCCCTATTATGTTCGCTATAAATAAATTTTACTCGCAATTTAAGCTATCCGCCGCTAGATGGCGCTGCTCACAATTTCGGCGAGCCAACTATTTCGCCGCATAGTTCAGGAGCCGGGTAAAGTTTGAATTTATGCGGAAATATGGGACGATAGACATTTCGACGTGGAAGTTCAAAAGTAACTTTAGTTTTGGGGACGCGAGATTAAACTTGCTGTTCATTGTCTTGAAAAGCCGCGGATTTTGGTTGGTTTCAATGGCAAAAACATTAAATTAAACATTTTGACTTGAACCAACAATAATTAGTATCATATAAGTATGCATTCAAAATACATGAAAGCCATTTCGCTAAGTGAAAATAAAAAAGCATTAGTCAGGTACGATCTATGTTGTAAAGCCTACATGACTTATAAATTTAAAACACCATGTTTTATCTCATACCTCAAGGCATAAGTCGGATGGACTTTAGCTTAATTTGCTTGAACTTGTGTAGTCAAGCACTGCTTGTAAAGCTGCAGAACTTATTATACTCATACCGTATCAGAACGAACACGGGCATAACTTTTGCATCAATCAGTAGCAGGACACTGAACAGGCGCTCAAACCAAGTCCTCCTTAAAAACAAAGATTATTTAACACCACAGAGCGGTCTGTGGATTCGAAATATTAAAATGTATTCAGGTTCACGGCCCAGCCATTGGCCATATGCGAGAAAGCGTTTTTTATAAATGTATTTGCTATTGGATTTTATGTACTCGTCTTATATACAATTCTTATATGTATACAACCTACTGTTGTATTCATTCCTTCCCCCAGGTGCTAAAATGTTCAGTAAATGTCGCCACGCAATGATAGAGCTTTCTAGTAAAGTGAAAACTTATCATTTAAAGATCCCCGATACACGACTATTTTACATAGTATATTCCCAGCTGAGAGCTTTGTAAGTTCATTTCTCGTCGCTCGCGGTCAGTCGCTCACTTAGTCATTCTAAAGGCTAAATTCATCATTTTTGACACTAAAAACCTTAATTTACAGTTACTCGTGCTCTATATTAAATATGCATAGCTTGTTTTTATTGTTCGTTTAAAAACTAATTTTTATTCGTTATCTGTGTACACGCCGCCATATTGATGTGCAATAATGACATTTACACACGTCAAATGTCAGATATCCGCCGAGGCTCGCTATCGAGCGCCAATCTATTTGGGAATTAATCTACCGTAAAAGCTTTGAATGTAATTTCATTCCTGAATATAATGATTTTTACCTTTTTTTCATTCGGACCTTGTTGTGTTCGTGGATCGCTTACAAAATTGATATGAAACTTTAACTATTAAATTATATCGGATATTTTACTGCATTACGATAGACATGTGTAAGTTGTTTTTACGAATAATAAGCTTCGAAAAGATCCTAGTCATAACCGCATTTAACTACACAGGATTTGGGATGACAAAAACAAAAAATGTTTTATTTTTCATACGAACATGACACTGGCTAGTAATTATAAGCTTTTTTCTCGTCATAATCGTCTTATTTTACCTAATGAGAAAAGGGCATTCACCGTTTCTTTTCTTTTTTTTTTGGTAACGCAGGGGAATGCCTTTACGCACCCACCCAGGAGCCCGGGTGGCTCCACCGGGTACAGTGACAGGCTCGCAAGCGAGGATGCACTACCGACCAAACCCCTGCCTGCATTCAGCCGCTTTAATTGGAGGGTCCCGGAACTGCAAGCAACAGGATCCCTCCAGCGATAGGCTAGCCTCGGCGAAGAGGCCAGACTTCTCCTCCTTGGAAACTTTCCGGCTGGCTGTGAATAATCCCTACTACGATGTCGAAACCGTGCAATGGGGTCAGGTTCTCAGCCTGAACCCTGGCCCCAATACTCCAAAGGAGCACGCCATCATTCGTCCAAATCTACACCGCCGTCTGCTGATTCAGAGGGACGGGTGGAGGATCTTCCAGCTGAGCTGCTCTGTTTCTGACCTCTCCCCCAAGCCTGTCCGGTATGGGTGGCACTGTCTGGCATAGCCTTGGGAATCATAGAGGCACGTATGCCCCCCCACCACGATAAGGTGGCAGCACATCGTATGGAATAAATGCCCTTCTTTGGACTTTTAATATACTTGCCTGTGTATTATTCTGACCATTATATTTATGAAAAATAAAAGTTTATAGTTAATTATTATTTTCTTTCTTATAAATACTGGACTGAAACTCGACATACTCGTATTGACTCTTGGCCCTAAACAGAATGCAAATTCGAATATTTTAAATCATTTAAATTCCCTCCTATGATACCTTTAAGATACTGATAGTATTTGTCTTTTCCTACTACAATAAAGTATTACACAAAATTATAGACCCAAAATTTTATACACACAACTGCTTCTTCTGCTTATCTGAAATTATTCAAATACACTGTCTATTAAAGCGTCACTAATAACCAATTCTTTGTGTCTGTATTCATTTATCTGTTATTTCAAAAGTATTCATGTGCAAATCGTAATAACCACGAGAATACGTGCTTAATGTTTCTTATCTTTTTATTATTTAATTTTATACCAAATATTTTCAAAAATACCTAATATCGAGGTATATTGTGTAGTTGCGTCTACTTTTTGATTGCTAACGTTTCAAGAGTCCTGAAATACTCTGAACTTCTGTAATTTGGAACGTTATTAATATAACAAAGAATAAAAAATGGCATCAGCGACCTAACGGACAGCAGCAAAAAAAAAGCTAGTCTGTTTTGTTATGACAAGTACTGTTTAGTCGAGAGGAAAGTAAAACTTTCAACGAGTCCGTTTCTGAACATTTAAAATTGCCTGTAACCTGAAAAACCTTAAAATGTCCAATTAAAAACTTCGCTCAACATCTGTCCCACTCTTTTCTCTATCCAAGTCGAATGAAAAAAGGACGGAAAAATTCCAGGTAACCTAAAATAGTGAAAAACTTTTCAATGAAACTTGGATGCCGCTCTCAGACTCAAAATGGCGGACTGTTCTAATTGACAAACTCGGTATAATTGGCCGGTATTTCTCAACAAATGTACCCCTTTATAGAACGATTAAATCGACTTATATTTTTAACAAAAACTTTGAAGTATTACCAGCCAACGGGCGTATATTATGAAACAAATACTTAATGCCAATTAAAATTTTCTTTTGCCTTTATAAGTAGCATAGGAGGCTAACGAGCAGCTAAGTCACCTGATGTTAAATGATTACCATCCCCCACAGACATCCGCAACACCAATAGTTTAACAAATGCGTTGGGTTAAGGGTTAAAGGGTCTCAAGAGCTTTCTATTCGTTATGTAATTGACTTGCTATCATACTCAAAGCCTGAAAACAATCTGTAATTTTGGAACACTCTAAGACTTTTTTAAAAACACGGCTAGTATTTTTTTAAGTACATAAAGGGCAAGCGAGCAGACGCCCACAGACATCCGCATAAGGACTATACAGATGCGTTGCCATCCTTCCTCCTTCCTTTTTTTTTACATTATATCTATACATATAATAAAACAGTAAAATTCACGTGACTGTACATTGAATATATTTATTATAAAACAAATTGGCGGCGATATTATTATTAGAACACATTTCGATGTTTTATAATTTTTTTTATCTGTCTGTTTGTCTGTTTGGCCAGGCTAATCTCCGAAACTGCTGGACGGATGCGAATGAAACTTTTTGTGGTATAGGTAGGTACTAAGTAACTAACACTTTTTACTGCGGGAAAATCGCTCCTTCCTACGGGAAATCGGAATTTCGGCACCCTGCAAGCAAATAATAACAAATCATGCGTAAAAAAAATATATAGGTTACATAGATTAAACAACTTTGATACTTGTGTTTCCAAATTTAAAATATGTATTGTACAGACTCCATTGTCTTCGCCAACCATTAGCACGTAAAGGAACAAATGCCGTTGCCATGGCGACCGACGAGTGAATCCCGTTTACAGGCGGATTTTTTTATAAATCCCACGATAATCCCGTAGTCCGTCCGATATAATCCGATTTGGGTTTTTTAATCTGTACAGTTTTTCGCATTATATTGTGCGAAGACTATTTTTTCCTTGCCAATGATTAACAACTTTTAGCGAGCGCCGATGGGAATTGGATTTTTTATCTGTGCAATTCGTGGCGCGGAAACTGTTTAATTTTGTTTTAATATCTGTATTTCAGTTATATCCGAGTAACATGCTATAGTAAAAAGTTATTTATTTCTTGTATGAATGCAAACGAGGAGTCGGAGCCATCCTTCCTCCACCGCCTTCATGGGCCACCGGCTACTTACACCGCACAAAACGCGACTGTTCAGCTGTCACTTTACGCCGGTATCTTGTAAGCGAGAGGTACCTCCCTGGTCATGCCGGCCCAATTCGGCTTCATATATGAATGCAGCGTGGCATTACCTCTTACTAAAGCTATGCTAGCTTTATTGGGTTGTAGGGGATCTTCTTCGAAAATACTGATAAATCATTAAAAAGTTTTCACTACCATAGAAAGCTGCACTTGGTACGCCTCGTCGTAGTAAATAATTAATTGCAGATAATATCTCAATTTATATACTTTGAAGCACATACATAAGCCGAGAACGTAATGTAAAAACAGATCTTGCAATTCGAAACCACCATCCTTTATCAAGTGCCCTTACATTTAGGAAAATAAGCTGAAATACCACATCAAAGCGACATTGAGATGCGCACCAGTTTAAGGCGGATATAACCGGTTATTTCCGGATTTGACCGGCCGCCACCGGTTTTAAATGTTGCTCTCTATAGAGATAATGCCTTTGCAGACCTCTTTCATATTTTCTACTGCATATCTCTTTTGGTAATTACACATTTTAAGGGTTTGGTTTTTAAATTGCCTTTTATAGGGATGCGTATAAATTTAAATTTACTAGTTGGGAAATATAAAAAACTGTATTCTTAAATAAACTTTAAAATCTTTTGGAAGGCGTTATCAAACTTCTCTAGCCCTTGTTTTCAACTGTTTGGACCGTTAGCAATACAAAGTAAAAAGCTAATAAAAACCTTTCTCTTTTTTACAGATTATTAGACGCAACACATTGAGATAGTATTAAGGTAAGTTTAACTTAATAATTTCATTATTGTAAAGTATTACGAAAATATCTCCTTTCAAAACATTTTAGGCATCACTACATAGTATAAAACAAAGTCTCTTTCCATCGTCTGTGTGTCTTTATGCTTAGATCTTTAAAATTACACACGCAACAGATTTTGATGGGTTTTTTTAATAGATGGAGTGATTCAAGAGGAAGGTTTATATGTATAATAACATCGAATTTAACCCGCGGGCAAAAGCTAGTTAAATAATATTCAGAAGATTGAGTAAGCACTTGTCTTTGGACATCGGATTCGCTAGTGAATTTACAGATAGTTTTTTTTTTTTATTTAGCTAATGTAATACTTAATATATAGGTACTCATTATAATCTCATTTCACTGTGTATAACCAGGCCCTACGAGAACAGATTTAAATATGATTCTCACAGAAGTTGAACCAATATTTTAATTCCATTAATGAACTTGATATTAATTGACTGTCTCAGCAAGATATTATTATATATAATAATCTGCAAGAAATTATCTGGACATCCTATACGCTATATATGCACAGCATAGACTAAATAAATACTTTTTATTTAGTCTATGATGCACAGCCACACACATAAATAACAACATAATTATCGTATGTTTTTTTGATAGTGGTAAAATAAAGATTTGCCAATGTGCAAATAAATAAACTTATAAAAATCTGGAGATCTATTCATCTAGCATAGGCTTCAGACTCCTACAAGAAATATAAGATGTTAGAAAACGTCCATGGAGGAGGAAGAACAAGGGCAAATCTGTAAACCTCTATGTGGATGAATATGGGTGTAGGTAGTCATGATAATTGCTCCGACTCCTCGTTTGCCCCCTTATACTATAAAAAAGCTCCTGCTGTTAACATTTAATTGTGAATTATTTTGTGGAGATAAACAAAGAAACTTATTACTATTATTATTATTATCTGTTTTCAAAGATAATATGTGTTTAATATAATACTCCTCAATCATATTATCGTAATTTCCCTTCTGACCAGTGATTTGTCCGTGTGATTCCCAAGGGACTAATGTGTTATACAATTTAATGTTGTAGTTCGCAGCAGGGCGCAGCTAGTTAGGTACATATATACATGTACATCGGGTCACATAGCCTAAGTGCCAAGTTGCTAGATCCGGGGTACCTTCATAAAGGCGGCCGATGGCACCCGCGGGGTTTTAGCGGGTATTCGGTCCTTCCACGAGTACACATCCACGGAAAATATCCACCTATTTGGCCTATAAAAATAAAAAGAATAAAAACAATATTAATCTCTTAACTTTTATTTCTTTTAATTTCTCAGCGGATGCAAGAAAATATCATATCTATTTCATGCCAGTTCTATTTTAGAACGAAAAAGGGCGCTTCTGTTTCTAGCAGTTGTCTTTATCTGATTTTGGTAATAGAAAGGTAATTTAGCCCTGTCACTTATATCTACAAAAACTGAATAAGTGCCTACATCGTAATTTGAAATTGCAATCAGCACAGACAACATTAAACAATATAATATAATATATCATCGCCTTGATAATAGAATAAAGTGATAACTTGAATAAGATATTTCAGAGCTTGGCTTGTAATTTGTATAATACGCAATATTTTCATCTAACGAATAACATTCTTGTAAAATAAGACGATCTTGTTTTTAGATCTCTACACGCCGAGATTTAATGTTAGCGGGGTTTCCTTGTAAATATTATACAGCCAAGGGTATTAAGGGATACAGCCAGGAAACAAAGTGATCTAATAAGGGTTCCCATTTTTTTTTTGGATTGGGGATACGGAAACATACGAACTTCAAAGGCGTGTATGTGATTATGTTTAATAAATGTCAGCCTTGGATAACAGATGGCGCTGGTGGTATAGTATTTTAATAGTTGTTATCGTGGTATATGGATTTTAAGAGATTCAAAAAATCTTTTGCGAGTGTCTATAGCCTTCAGTGGTCGCTTTTTTACCACAACACAAGTTACACACAGGTTACTGTCTCACACGATTTTTCTAATATTGTTCTCATATCGCGCGCTTTAAATCGTCCCTTATGGTGTAAACATAAACAAGCTACGAGGAATTTAAATTGAAAACCATAGACACAGATACGAACATTCCTCCCTTATTTAATAATACCAACCTTACAATGTACATAAACGGCATCATCGATATATTCTGTCATTAATACACAAGCCGCTCTTATTAACCTGAGATAACACATTAAAAACCCCCATTACACGGCTTCGGATGTTAATGTTATGCCCGGGTATAAACGTAACACAGTTAATAGTGTAGGGGTGGATGAATACGGCCGGATACCATTGCCGTTTGTAATAATAGCTGATAAAAAAGGTCATTGGTGCTGTTGTTTCTGGTTTCAAATTCTTTTTTTTTTTTTTCAATTCCAGATTTAACTTTTTTTTATAATAAAAAGTGGGTCCCAATGTTACACAATTACTGTGTTAAATTAACATTTACTTAATCGATTTTAATCGAACTTAGAATCTGAAAGTACAGAAAAAGGCTTGGATAAAAAATTTGAATAGTTTTAACAGAAATAGATTTAAAATAGATATTTTTAATCTAGTTTAAGTTGATTATAATGTGTAATGTGTGTGGAAATAAATAAATAAGTAGAAGGAATTAAGTAGGTCAACTTAATTTACTTAATAACTGACATTATGACTAGCCCTTATTTAAAAAAAATACCATTGTCCAATTTGCTTTTCCTAAATCATTACAATATTCGGTCATATGTACCAGGATAACATGACGTTGTAGGTGATACTTAACGCTCCTTTTGGGATACCCACTACCCATTTTCATTACGTAGGCACGGAAGTTATGCTTTCATAATGGATACAAGTTTATGCGGCATTAATATGGCAGGTAGGGGAATTTCATTATAAGCCCGAAAATCTCTTAGAATTAGGGCGGGCCACAAACGGGCACCATTAAATATTCTTTTGTACAGTCAAGATTTTTCCGTCAGTTAATATTATATTACGTAATTCGTTTATTCGCTTGTTTTGAATGCTGAAACAAATTTGAGCGCCAAAATGTTTACCGTAGATTTTACATCATTATATAATGTGGCTTTATAATCTGTGGTAAACTGCTACCAATAAAAATCCAATTTTATATAAAAATTATATGTATCTGATGATATTTAATTTATATTTATATATTTATATTCAAAATACCTATACTTACCATATTTTCTTTCTATAACTTTGGAATCTGCGAAGAAAGGAGCGTTTTACAAATTATTATTATGGGTAAAAACCTGATCGAAGCTTCATACTGCGTTATCAAGTAAAGGATAGAATATCCTAATATTATGTTATGTATTACATTCTTATCACACTCTGTTTGTAAACAAAATTCTCCGAATAGACATGTCTGATTTTTATGAAATAATCTGTGTCTGCAATGTATAATTTCAGATTTTTATTACGATATTTGCACGGAATCGAAACTGGCTAAGCCGCAAGCGTAGCTAGTTAATGTAAATAAACTACATAAAAATGATCTTTTAGGTTAGAGGTCGATTAATAATCATTAAACCACAGATTACATTCATAGATAGCGGACATAAACGCCTTTGTCACGTTTCTAAACGTGAAAAAGTTGAAAAAAAATTAATCGACCTTATCAACATGGCTACTTATTTTATATTGGATTCATTTTTTGCAGGCCATTCAGGTAAAATTGCCTGAAAGTAAACGTTCATTTATGAATTAAATTTCAGGTTTACGTTTTCGGTAAGCAATTTTGGGGATTAATATATTATGATACGCTTTGTTTTATTATTCCGTGTTTAGAGGATATTATAATTATGGAGGACTAGCTGAACCCTGCGGTTTTACCCATATTGACCCTAAAGCAGCTATCTCCCAGATCAGTAAAATGTAATAATACTTGTGTTTATCCATTTAATATTGGTACCTATGACATATTTCATTCCAATATGTTCAAAAGTTTTTGCGAAAAAATATAATAAGTATACAACAAACATTCACATTTATAATAGCAGAATAAAGCTAAAGAGATATCAAATATATAAACAAAGAAAGAGTTCAGTGTTATTTGAAACGTTATCCAATCAAATAATATGTTAACAAATAATTTATTCGCCTTTAATAATTAATTATAAAATTAAATTTTTTATTTAATTTAATTTATTACTGTATAATATTGTTAGTCCATAGTGGTCGCTAATTACGGTGTTAAATGCGGCCTAAAATAAGAGTTCGTCAGTGTGCTGTCCTACGATGTTAGATAATATAATTAATGGCAATCAATTTATGAGTTACATGAGTTTAATATAAATATACATAAATGAAGATATCACTTGATAATCCCATTAGTTTCACTTGCATATTGGCACGCACGAACGAATGCATAAATAAATATATAAAAGAAATATTCTCGTGAAACAATTAACAAATCCGTCAATATCAATTCATTATTCTCCAATGACAGTAATTTTCATACGGTAAAAGGAGAACTTCAGAAGTCACGTACGAGAAATGATACGTACAGTCTTTGTCGCGTCGCATTTGTATTTTAAAAGCTTTCAAATCACGTTCCTAAAGCATCACTGCAAAAGCTTACGTACAAGTTTACTGTGGATACTAGTCTCTCTCTTACTACGTATTAGTATTTTGTGCTTTATATGAGTTTTGCACAATGATTTTTTTCCCGATATAATATAATCCACTTATCATCTAAGTATTACTAGTTATTTCATAGACCTGTAATAGTTATGGTCAGAATTATATATTACTAGCTGCACTTCGTGGTTTCACCCGTGTAATTTTTGATCCCGTAGAAATATCGAGATGAAAAATAGACGTTAGCCGATTCTCAGTCCTACCATATATGCACACAAAATTTCATGAGAATCGGTCGAGCCGTAACGGAGGAGTGTGGTAACTAACATAGTGATACGAGATTTAAGATTATTAAGTAGATCTTGGTACGAGTTCTATAATAATAATTATACATTTGTTACTGGTTAATAAGTAATATAAAATTCTACCTAATATAAAAGATCTTACATTTCGCCGGTTAAAAACCAGATGAACGTATCTACAATTTTGTCAATGTTGAGAAAACGCAATTAACTGAACAGAAATGGAGGTTGGCAAACTTTGTCTTCCTTTAACCATTTATTATGTCGCACATATAGAATAAATTGATGATCTAATTGATTTGTTCAAAACTATAGCTATCGTGTTTTATATTTTAAAGAGAAAATGATTTATTTTACGTTAATATCATTTTATATTTATATATTTTTCAAAAAACGGTTGTTATACGTCGTTTTGGTTCTAATCATGTTGAATTTATTAAGAACTATATTAACGTATAAACTTAAATACGACGTTGTGGTTGTTAACATTTTGGTTGAACTAAATAAAAGCACTAACACTACTGGGACATACGTGAAAAGGAAAGAATATTATTTGTTTAAAAAAATAATAAAAGACAAATATATAAATAAAAAGTAATGTGAAATCAAATTTATTAAAGAAGTATTTTCATTTTAAACGATTAATCTATGCACGATCACTGTGGGTTACACGAACAAAGTCGCGGGTGGAAGGCTAGTAAATAATATAAAAATTTAATCATCATCAAAAACACGAACACATATAATTATTTCATTCTGACATAGCATCATTGTCATCATTATCCACTATAAAACTATTGTAAAACTCGTGATACTGGTCTGGAATCACTCTTGCTCGGCAGAGATCTTGCAAATCATTAAATTTCTCGCGAGATATGGGCAATGGGCCTTCGTAAGCTTTCTTTAGAACAATCTTATCAATGGCAGGTCTTTTGCCCCTTCTAACAACTTTAATTATTTTAAAATCAGCATCATCTAAGTATGTACTTAATGTTTAACATCTTCTTTCCGATATTGCAACCATCGAATGTTTAACCAGTTTACGTTGTTGCCGTCTGTGTCAAATTTGACATTTTTAATAAGGGACCTTTTCAACTCTTTCAAGTT
>LUGF01041589.1:161205-194038 GCA_001625245.1 Calycopis cecrops
ATTACCTCATGACCGCAGCGACGTGTAGCGACGACGTGTCGCAACGACATGAAGCGGCGACACGTCGCCCGCTTCCAACTTGTACCTTTAAGGTACAAGTTAGAAGCGGACGACATGAGGTTGCAGCAGACGACGTGTCGCAGCGACATGTCGTCACGACACGTCGCTGCGGTCATGAATTGGAACCCGACCACAGATGGCAACAGCAGATGGAATCAAATTGATAGATATTTTGTGCTTTATGACAATGAAATAAAATGTATAATGGGAATTAGGAAGTAATATATATCACTCTTTCCTTGTCAGTGATACATTTTGCCCATCTCTAAAATATACTCACTGGACGTGTCGTTGCGACACTACTGATCCGCGGTCGGACGACACTGGCGTCTGCCGCTCGACGACGCGTCGCTAGCTTCGTGTCGCTAACTACAGAGGTAATTTCATAGAAATACATAGAAACCAGTAGAGTCGCTGCGACACGTCGTCCGCTGCAACCGCATGTCGTCCGCTTCCAACTTGTACCTTTATCATTGATGTGGTTTTTTTTCATACATAAGGGGTATTTACGCAACATATATAGGTACATATATACAGCTCATGACTATAACGTAGTATAAGGCAAGTGCAATAAAAACACTTTTCGTGTCAAATTAAACATATTAGGTACGTACGTTAAATTAGTATCATTGTCTTTGTTAGTAAAAACAATCCAAGTTAAATACCAATTTTAAGACTTTCTAAACAGGCCTTGCCATCCGTATGATTCTTAATTTTAGTCGATCTAATTACCCATATTATTAGAAATGAATTTCACATCTGTTTCTGGTATATTTTCATTAACTTTCATACAATCTTCGTTATTTTATTAATCAAGTGTCTAGGTGACCTGGAAATAGCTTTTCTAATTTCAGAATTAAAATAACCGTATAAGTTACATGAATGTGTATGCAATATTATGTCCTGAATGAACTCAGTGATGAATGTTCAACTCAGTGATGACTCAATGAATATTCTAAATTTCAGCAAGGTCCTATGTTACCAGTTTCTTTTTTGAACTTGGCTCGACAACGAGGTGTTTAGATTTACATATGGTGCAAAACGCCCATTATGGCGCCCAAGATAGTTTACGATTCCCAATTCAGAATTCAACATAGTTTCAACTATTTAATATTTTTAATGAAAAAGAATTACAATAATTCGATGGGCCACATGCCAAACGCGATTTCAAATACGCAGACCATAAATTCATTTTCAATGAACTGCAAATCTGTGGGATGTGCGAATTAATATTTTAATGAGACTTATAATAATTACAAAGATAGCAATGTTAATGCAATCGGTTTGTTAAATATAGTGCTATGATTAATAATATACATACGAATGGCAATATACAATTAATACTAATACTTATATAATGTAGACTTTACACAACTTGTAGCTTAGCCCCGTGTTAAGTACCGTAAGGACTTGTGTTACGGGTAGGTACTAGACATCGGAAATATTTAATATTTTTTTTATAATAAATAGAAGTCGTAAGAAACCGCGATAAAATCCGCTAAGTTGATTTATTATAATATTTGAACTTATACATTGTATTGAACCTTTCTGTAGTCAAGAAATAATATCAGTCTGTAGTATAGACACGTAACATCGTGATTACGTAATTGACAATTGTTTCAGAACCACTGACTGCTCTAATGAGAGCTAAAATAAAAAGACGCCATTGGTGCGTTTTGTTCGCCTAACGCCATACCATAAAGCGCTTTCGGCGCTTTCTTTATAAAATTATATATACATGGAATATTTAATATTAATAGTGGACTTTACTTCTTCGGAAACTATATAAGACCCAAGGTATGTATTAACATACCATGGGTCTTATATACTATCTTAAAAATATATAAAACATTTTCATAGCACACACAACTTCAATGTTGAACCTGCTGCCACAGACGGTATTTCCGAACCGATACGACCTGAGGTTCTTCTAGAAACGAGCTTCCGTAGTAGACTGTAGTCATCTACTATCTGCTGGTTTGCCTCTTATCCTATAAAAAATGTTGTTGCAGTGAAAATAACGCTGAAAGTAAAACGAAATGGAAGAATATTATTTCTTCGCACCCTTTCGCTCACCTTCGTTCTTAAGGAGTAAAGTCTAATCATATGTCGGTAAATTACATACAAGTTTTTAAATCGGTACAAATTTCAATACGTAACAAACTTTAGCACAATAAATCAAATAGGGTTTTAAAGTATTCTTAAAGAATATAAAACTTAACTTGTAACTTGAAAGTTAACAAAGAGGCAAGGAACTTTTTATAGCTCGCCAACTCCCATTGTGAAATCTAAAACAAAACAATTTTAATTGATCTCATTAGTAAATGGCGCGCCCGGACGGGGTGAGACGAAAGATCGGGGGATTTCTGTTTCTTACTTTGTTCATCATCATCATCAACGCCTGATTCTGCCAATATTGTAAATAGGAAAGATTCAAGGCAGCAAACGAACAATCGAAGATCTTTTCATGACTACCGACGTCTTAGAGGTTATACAGATGCGTCGCCCTCTTTCCTCCTCCCACCTCCATGAACCACCGGCTACTTACACACCGCACGAAACGCGTCAGCACACTTTACACCGGTATCGTGTTAGCACTTCTCCGCTCGTGCCAGCACATTTCGCAGCAGCATGGTACTACTTCTTATTAAATTGTATACGTTATTGTTTCACACAAAACTAAAGCACGCATGTGAAGAAAATATCGCACAGATTGATTACAATCTAGAGTAACATTAAAACTTATTTTTATCCTGGAAAAAATCTCTTACAACACATTGTATGAAAGTAAATCGGCGCGGCTAAGCCAGTACATTATAATACAACTCTCAAAGATAACAAAAGGAATAATATGTAAGAATTTATTGCAGATAATCGAGAATTTTAAAGAGACGAATCTATAATTAAACGCTGACTTTAACTTTAGTTGTATCAGAATTCCTATATTAAACATGGGAATAATTTTAACAACAATAATATATTTCAATACGTAATTGTAACTTCCATCGTTTTTTATAATCTAACCAAGCCGCTAAATTTCAGGAAAATATGATTGTTATTACAATAAAATTCGTAGCTAAGCGCCAAAAGCGCTTTATGATACCGCGACGCAATTCCTCCCTTCGTCTATTCCTGTTAACCATTCATTCTTTCGTTCAAATCATGTCATGTCTGATGTCAGTACTTCGCTCAGTTGATATTTAGTTCATTCCAGTGATAGTCGTTTTCACTACAATAATATTAAAAAGGTTTTTATACTTTATTATTTATAAAATAGTGTTCTTGTTAATTCCTAAGTCATGCAGTGTCAAGGTCAAAGGTCTAAAAATAATTTGTTCCATTAATAGTTTCCACGGCGGATTGTATGTGGTTTTTGAAACGAAGTTCGGTGAGTACATACTTTGTATTTTCTGTAAAAGTTTTAGAATGTTTCACTTACTAATATATAGATTATATAGTATTACTTATATAATGTTCAAAAATACGCAGGTATTTTTTAAACTCTTGATTGACACTGGGTTTTTTTATATTTACCTACCTACAGAATCAAAAATTATACTTATTTAATTAATACTTGGTCTTTTACAAAATTCTGTATGACTTGTTTGTTAGATATACAATTTGCGAGTAGGCAATATTGAATTATTTTTATACCATGTTACTTGTCAAAGTAGGCGGTTTCGAGGTTATTCAATGCGTTGTCTTCTAATGAAATTTTCCCGTATTCAGAACTTTTAGGCCTGAAAATAGATTAAGATTAAGAAATGGAAAAGTAAGTGCCTTCAAGTCCTTAATATATTTTACCAATTTCAAAGATATTTAGATTTTTTACCCTAGCAAGACCCTCTTACCCAGTGCTAATTACCCCATTCCCCTAATAAGCCACAAGAACCGTACAAAAAGCGACAGCATTGCCGTCAATTTGCACCGTGGCGAGAGTCGCAATTTTTAAAGACATCAAATGCACGAAAATCTTTATGACGATATATTTATTGAACCCAACCCAACGCAGCTTCAAAGCTAGCGTCCAGAATCCTCTTTGAACATGGTACAATACAGTTAGAGGTAGTGCCATGCATGCATGCATGTAGCCGAACTGGGCCGACACGATCGGAGGGGTACCTCTTACTTTTACGATACCGGCATAAAGCGACTGTACTGTCGTGATTCGTGCGGTGTGTATTTAGCCGATGTTCCACGGAAGTGGGAGAAAAGAGGGCAACGCATCTGTATAACCTCTATGCGGATGTCCATGGGCGTCGGTAGTAATGATAATAACTGCTCGTTTGCCCCCTTATACAATAAAAAAAAAATGTGACAAAGTATGACGTCATATTACCATACGGCCTAGCATCTGGCGCTACACACTACGCACACCCTATTAAGATCAATCGATAGAGACCTCATATTGGACCTCGCCTCACAGGCATGTACGATATAAATTATAATATTTGCACCCACGCTTAAAACTATCTCCCTACAATCTCGTAAGGTCCATGAATTCCAAATATCTAGGGATTACGGTGGCTGAAATGCCAGTCTGGATAGAAGTTTTAAGTGTTTGTGGTATAAAGTCATTCTTTTGGATGTGTAGAAAAGAGAGTCCTGGGACACACCAGGCTAAAAATAATAACTTGAGCAGTCAAGTCTTTAGTATAATTTCCAACATCGACATGGCGACACCGTGGGTGGTACGGGGGTAGAGAGCGCGGAATGGAATTTTTGCCAGTTCCCAACTTACCGAGTCCGTGCTATATATACTTATAATATGTTTAAAATAACATTTTAATCCTGACATCCGGTGAACATATTTAAGCTTTCATGAAAATGGCTCCTACTGCTCGTTTGTCCCCCTATACTATTTTAAAAATTCAAAAAAAGTTACTAGGAATTAAGCTCTGTGTAAGAGGTATTGCAAGATGGTTTTCATTTCTCTTTTACTTCTCGTCAATGCAGACGGTACTCAACTACTGCAAGGGCTGGCAGTTATAAAAATTAAATTTTGATAATGGATGGGGTGCGCGCGAGGGTGTGGTGATTTTATCAGCCCTTATCGTTATAGTAAGTGGTGGATGTGTCCGGGGGTAATAGATTTAAGGGATATAGGTGAAGGGCACTGGGGTAGTGGTCAATTGAAGTAATGTAATTTAGTGAGTTTAGATTTTTTTAAAGCATAGGAGGCAAAGTAGTTGGACCTACTGATGTAAAGTGATGACAAATGCCCGCACACATCCGCAATATCAGAGGTCTAATACTTTAGATTTCCCTAGACCCGCTATGTCGAATTGGGCTAGATGTGGGTGGCATTGTCAAGCCTGTGTTAATACCAAGAGGTAGATACTCTATATATATTAAGTTTAAAGAGCTTTGCAAATTTTGTCTGCATAATTTTCCATGACTAACCCAAGAACGTATGAATCTGTTAACTTTGGATGGAATTGAAAACTGTAAATGATCTGTGCTCAAGTATTGTCCCCTGAGGTATCCACTAGTGTCTAGTAGTAACTATCAAAATATATATTACAAACCCACCTAAATACTAATTAGTAGTGGTCGCTGATTTAAAGGGCGATTTAAGAGGTAGTGCCATGCTGCTTTGCAGCCGAATTGGGCACGACCGGGGAGGTACCTCTCGCTTCCATGAGACCGGCGCAAAGTAACAGCTACGCTGTCGCGGTTCGTTCAGTGTGTGGGTTTCCGGTGGCCCATTGAGGAGGACGCAGGTGAAAGAGGGCAAAGCATCTGCATAGCCTTGGTTGTGTGGATGTTTATTGGCGTCGATTGTCATTAAAGCTTCGACGGCTCCTTTGCCCCAATTAAAAGTCGGCCACACCTACGTAGTCTTGACGTATTCTTATAGCGATCAACTGTACAATAATTTTACGTCAAGTGCTGTGACGTCAACAACGCACGTACTCATAAAATGATATCGCGTTCTATACAAGAGAGGCGAAGTTGGATAATGCGAAGGGAAGCGGGGGGCATTCCATTAGATCTAATTACGAATGAGTTTTTTTTATAGTATAGGGAGGCAAACGAGAAATCGGTGCCATTTTCATTACTACCGACGCCTATAGACATCCGCATAGAGGTTATACAGATGCGTTGCCCACTGCCATCCTTCCTCCTCCATCCTAAATGGGCCATTTCTGCGCATGAAACCGAAGCATATGTCCATAAAAGTTATTTTTTGTTGGCGTATACGTACAGTGTAGCTGTTTAGGTACCTACTTAAATATTTGTACTGTTGCCACGCTCGGAAGATGGATCACCAGTCCCAAAATTAAGGACCGTCCACGCTATTACCCTTCGTCGATCAAAGATATGGCAACTTATGTGTATATGAAAATAGGGAGTTTAGAGATATTGCAAAAATGTATAATTTTTGGATACAAAATAAAACAAAATTCGATCAATTTTCGGGTAGCACTTTCTGAATTACTTAGCGGGTTATGGTAAAGTCTAACCCTAACTTTAATAAAAGTTTATCATCTATCAGATCAAGATATTTTTTATCTGTAGCTGGTAATCAAGGTAATTTATAAATTGTGTAGCTAGTTATTGTATACGTTTTGCTCTATCTAGGTACAAACCTTTCAATATTTCGTTTGAAGCTTTGGCAGTTTTGCAAGTTTAAAAAACATTTTATTAAGAAAATTTTTCGCGCGCCGGAATACCTCGATCGTTTAATTTCAAAGTTAGAACGTTATGAACAATGTCACTAAGCTTTAGCAATAGAACGACGTTTGAATTTAAAAACAGAACGTTCTCGAATCTTCCGAGTTCTGATTGAATATCGAATGAAATGTTTGATTGGATTTTTGCCCGCCTCTTTCTTCGGATTATTTCGTCTTTTATGGCCTGTTTTTATACAGTTAAATATCTGGTTATATTTCTTAGGGTATTAATATTTTGCCTCGATCGTGAGCAGCCTTTTTAAAAACGAAATCTACCTATATTCATCTCAATTGGCTGCCAAACCAATACAGGGCAGACAAACTAAAAATTTACCATTGACATTGCCAACCCAAGTTATTGAACTTTTTTAAATGTTTTATTATTTAAAACTGTCATAATATGATGATGTTAAATTTACGCGAATATTACTAATTATCACAACTTTAATGGACTTTATCAGTCCATCCTTGATCCTGAATGCTGTAAAGCTTCTGAAACGTTCGGCTGGTTAAATAATTAAATAAACCTCAATAAAATTCGTTAAAGTTATTGTAATGTCATAATATTATATTTAACTTTTTTCAATTTTTATTTCTAACTTGACAATATTCCACACACATTTCTTAACTGCATTAATATCGGGCCATATTACCATATTTACTTTTAATATACACAACAATACTATTATTTAAAAGAATTTACCATTAACACTGCCATTCTTTTATGAAATCACTTTTTTAGCGTTTAATGATTTAAAACAGTCATAATATATTTCAACTTTAAAATTTCGCTATCTTCGCTTCTATTTATAACATCAAGTCATATTGTATGCTTTTAAAATACCCAATATTACTATTATTTAAAATACAGAATAATTTGTATTACAAGTTAGTATCGCATCCTCGTACATACTCGGAATGGGCCCCACATTCAATTACCCCATTGAATGCCCGCATTCGTTCCCAGGCCCCTTGCTATTGTCCCAAAATGGACCCACGTGCGGGGCAGATGGCTGCTTGCGCAGGAGTTTGTGTTTTTTGTACGACTACTGTGACAATAGTTTGGGTAAAACGACGGAAATTGCGATAACAATATTTAAATCTCATTTCCATGATAAATGAAATAGGTACATATTATTATCATGTTCAAAAAAGATTGTGTACTTAAATGAATATCCAAAAATACAACGCGATGAGTAGCTAAGTAAGGGCGCAATACTCAACAATATAAAGCTAAGATGCTGTTTTTTATTTGGACTAACCTCTAGATTTTTATAGATTACTTGGATGAGTAATAGAGATAAGTAAAAATGGTTCTAAATGTCAATTTTACATGACAAATTACATCATACAAATGTTTCTGTTTTTATAAATCTTCTAGAGAGTCCAATGACTATCAAAATTATTGTGAATAGATAAAAAAAATACATCCTGTCAGCTGATCCGCTATCAAACTTAGAGGGCTGATATTTTTTCGTGCTATGAATAAGATTTCTAAATAATTTCATGATTAAAAATTTTTACTATTTAGCATCATAATACATCATAATGCCTGTGATCAAGAATATTTTAGATTGGTTTCCTACTTTCAATGCAATTCAAAGCATTCGCCTAAAACAAAACATAAATTTAAAGCAGCCCTTAAAGATTACGACAAAAAGGGATTTCGTGTTAGCAAAAAGATCACCCTTTTGAAACGTAGCAATGTCGTAACGCAATTGTGTAATAAAATGTTATTTTTAGTACCGTCCATTAAAGTTAAGGATCGTGGTCGCAGTAGTCGGGCATGCTCTCCGCCATCCCATTCGGATTGTCGACAGATGTAAATTCGCATCCGGGCACATGGATCCATATACCACGGAGACCTTGGAGTTAAGAGATTTTGGGCAACATTATCAGTCCGCTGACGATTACACCGCTTTACTGGTGTACAAAGGAGATTTAGCCAACATTCAAGGATCCATGAGCTCTTCCAGAATGACTTAGATACTTTAATAGAATGCGCTTATATAAGCTGAAGAGGGGTTCGGTTCTTCGAGCAAGTTAACAATATTTTCCTTCAGCTATTATAGAAAGATCTCTCCAATTGGTAGGAAAGAGAAGTCCCCCTTTCAACCTTAAGCCTGAATTAGTCGGGTCATAATTTTCGTTGAAGCTGTATTGATGCATTCTGTCAAAAAACTGATGAAATACAAAATGAGATTGGAGCGTTCGATAGTCAGGGTTTGTCAACAATCGTTTTACATTGCAAGTTCAGTGATATATTTGTAATGATTACAATCATAAATTGAAGACATTATAATTCACTATCAATGTGAAAAATGCTTTTGAATGATACAGTATCCATCACCAAAATCCACTAAATCGTAGACAGATCAGCAAATAATGAATATATCAGTATACTATACTATTACCAGTATACTATTACCCAGACCAGACCAGCCCTAATTCGACGCTCTATCTGGTAAGCAAACCTAACCTCATCTCTTTTTTATAAATTACTAGCTTCCGCCCGCGGCTTCGCCCGCGTGAATTTCGAAATTAAAAAATCCCTATATTTTTTAACTTATTATGTTATTCTGATATGATAGCTATATTACTGTAAAGTTTCATGAAAATCCGTTCAGTAGTTTTTGTGTGAAAGAGTAACAAACATTCTTACAAACTTTCGCCTTTATTATATTAGTAGGATAGCAGCTCAGCTGTCACTACACCGCTATTGTGTTATAAGCGTCCCCTGTCGTGCCAACCCAACTCGGCTGCATGAATGCAGTGCCAGTGTGCCACTTACTAACCGCAAACCATTCTCCACAAAGACCAGGCACTGCCACATTTTGCCACTGATTCCATTTACGAGTCGTATTATAATATATAAAATTGGTACAAACGCACAGTGAGTGTTGTGTTGAGATAAGGCGGCCTTCGTACGCTGATAACCCACTGCCTGATAACAGGAGTACATTGTCAAATGATAGGCCCAACTCATTGATACTTTGTGGGGTGAACGAACATAGACTCGTGTTTTTCGCTAGTGTAGACTGTGGAGAACTGTGCTAGGTAAGTGGATTGTTCCTTTATAAGAATTTAAAAAATGACAGACCAACTCATGGCTCTTCGTGTGGTGAACGAATATAGGCTCGTGTTTTTCGCTAGTGTACACTTGTGGAGAACTGGTGAGTAGATTGTTGATTTAAGAGCTTTGTGGGGTGCACGAAAATAGGCACGTGTTTTTTCGCAAGTGTAGACTTTTTGTGGAGAACTTCAATAATAATAATAGTTATTTATTTCTTTGCTCAAAACTTAAATGCCTAATACAGTGTTTGAAAAAAATCATTTAAGGAAATAAATACTTGTAATGAGATTCTCCAATGTGAGAACTGTGTTGGTAAGTTGATTCTTGATTGCTAATAGGGCTGCGCGTTTGGGGAATCTCCCTCAATTAACTGTTTGAGGTTATTCGATTTTTGTCATTCGATTCTGCTATTATCGAGTTTTGATCCGATTTTTTATTCGATTTCTGCTTATCTACTTTTGAGACGATATTGAAATCGACTAGAATTCAAACGGGTGACACACGATTGGAGTTTATCATGATTCTTAAGTTAAAAGTGCTCTAGAGACGTGCGTTAAAGCGTTTCGCTATATAACGAAAGTTCAAAAACAATTTCTATTCTATTTACATTAAAGTTTAAAATGTATGCAGCATATTTAGACAATCCCTTATTTGACCCGAAACTCTGTTCCAATTCCAACTACACGAATATAAGTATCCGGTCACCGGTGGCCCTTGAAGGAGTGAGGAGAGTGGAGGGCAACGCATGTATGTAACCTCTATGCGCATGTCTATAGGCGTCGATAGTCATGAAAATGACTGTCTGCTCGTATCATATTTTTTTTCATTTCATTGGAATGGACATGCTCAAAGGGACTTGCATCGTTGAAGTTCTGATAACAGATCCCCAGTTGCAATGAATGCCCCTCTCACCACTTCCAACTACAATGTATCTCCTCACATTCACTGTATTTGACATCAATGTATGTTTGATTCGCCATCATGGTCTGTGTCGATCTCTCGGCTGCTGTGTTCATATTTTAGCATCCCAGTGACCCGGAATGTTATAGGTTATTAAATGTACCCTTTTATCCCAGTTTTATCACCTTCAGGATACAGTATAGCCTTATCCCGTCAAAAAGTATGTTATGTGATCAATTCACACGTAGGAACTGCTTCATCATTGTAGAAATATTTTTTCATTTTTTTATAGTACAGTAAACGAGTACTCAAACTATTAACAACACCTCAAACATCCGCATAGAGCTTATATAGATGTTCCCCTCTTTCTACCTTTCCCCTCTATGGGCCACAGGATAATCACACCGCGCCATTGCAGCGTGGCTTGCTCCTCATCCCACGCATTCTTACTAATCACTACGTAGTAACGTAGTACGTACTGTTCCATTATACTAACGCGTATTGTCTTGCTCTACAATGTTGCCACGTTTCATACATCACAACTAACAACATAATTTCATCCAGCGCCGTCATAATTTTTAATGGCCGTACAGCTAGAATTCCACACAGCGATACACATTGTTATAATGTAGATACGTAGCAATTAATGTGTGTGTGCTATAGGCGTGTGAGTGTGGGAGAGAGAGTTATGTCAGATTTTATACTAGGAGGCAAGAGTTGAATCCTTTTGATGACAATGAACATAACATGTATAGAGATAATGCACACCTGATGCCCCCCTTCCTCCTTTCTTGCGAGTGGGTCACGGGAAGATTGGAAACTCACACAGCTTTATGCGAGGGAATAAGCCAGGATGTATGCTATGGGAGAGGCCTATGTCCAACAGTGGACTACAATAGGCTGATGATGATGATAATTTATTTACATACTTACTGCCTAGAAAGCGGCATGTAACCGCAGACATAAAAAAACAAGCTTCCAATAGTCCCTGTCAAGTGCACATCATGTTCGTTTGTCCTTTAACCCTTTTGTCTTATATTACGAATCCCTCAGAAATCTACAGTATTTTTCTTACAGTCAAGCAGTCGGAGTTATGACTACCGACGCCCATAGACATCCGCATAGAGGTTATACAATTGCAATGCCCTCCTCTCTCTCCTCCAGAGTACACAGTATCGGCCACATTACACTGTATCCGCGCAGTTTATTTTCCGCTCTAGTGTATATTGTATATTGTTTACACGAACCGATCCGTGCATGAGTCAACTAGCATGTGCTACAACTAATTAGTTTGACGGTATTTATAATATAACCATTGTTGAGATCACCGTCTTTGTATATACTACTAGCGAACTCCATTTACGTGAATCGGCAGTCGGTTAAAAAGTAGTCTATAGCCTTTACGTGAATCGGTCGGCAGTCGGAAAAAAGCCTATAGCCTTCCTCGCTAAATGGACTAACTGCAACTGAAAGAATTTTTCAAATCGGACCTATAGTTCCAGAGATTAGCGCGTTCAAACAAACAAACAAACTTCAGCTTTATATTATTAGATATATATTATACTAGCTGTGCCCCGCGGTTTCACCCGCGTTAATTTCTAAGAAATCCATATAAACTTCAACACCCTATTTCACCCCCTTAGGGGTTGAATTTCTATAAAATCCTTTCTTAGCGGATGCATACGTCGCAACATCTACCTGGATGCCAAATTTCAGCTTGATCCGTCCAGTGGTTTGGGCTGTGCGTTGATAGATGTCTATGTCACGTTTGAGTTTTATATATATAGATTTTATATATTATATAGATTCTGTTAGACATGATGAACAGATGTTGCTGATGTTTGTGGGCGTTGGTGATCACTTTACATCAGGTGGCCCAACTGCTCGTTTGCCTTCTATGCTATAAAAAATATACACACTTATTTCATAATAGTATTTCCTGGCTAGACTAGTTTAAGCATTGGAACTCGCTCTGTTTCTCGTGGCTTCAAACACATTTATTTCTTTCTCCTATGGCTTAATTTCTCGCACATGGTTCTAAATCAACGAAAAGTACTAGGTTTTGATTACCGCCAGCGTCAAAATAGGCCTACAAACGGCTATGTCATTTCATGGGATGCATCAAAACTTTTTGGGCACATTATTCGATTTAAATTTCAATTTATTCTATCCATGCATTCTTGGGAAATAGATTTTGATAAACATACCGACAACAAAGTGATATGAGAGATACAAAATTTCTAAGGTATGGAACCCTAAAAATGATTTCGGAATGTTTTAGTCCCATATAATAGCAGGGAAGGCAAAGGAGCATGCGGTTTATCTCGTGGTTAGTTACTAACGAGGCTTATGAACATTCTTATCACTGGGTTATAGTTTGTGGTCGTGAATTAGAGGTAGAAGGGTGCAGGGTGTAGGGTGTAGGGTCACCCGGAACTCCTGAAAACGGTAGACGTTAGATAGGGATTCCGCCCCGACCGCTCGATTCGGAGTTGGCTATGAGCTATAGGATTTTAGAAAGTGTAATATAAAAGTCTTTGCTTATGAGTAACTAGATGGAAATAAAATTTCCTGAGCTGGTTATTCGGGGTTTGAGTCTGGCTTATAATTATTGTATTGAAGATTTTAGTGAAATTTGTCAAACGTAGTTGTTTTGGATATAATAAAACCTTACTTTTAACTTTATTGGTTTGGATTTGCTGTTAAACTTTGATGTGCTTCATGGAGAATCTATGGAGTCACAACAAAAAGTTTTTCTGATTCTTCACTATTCAAATGACGTACACGTGGTAAAGAGTCTCCTCCTCTTTCACATGCCCCTGGATTTAATGTCTTCCCTATTTAGCGTTCTGAATAGAATTACAATTGCAAATCCGTCCGTTCAGCGCAGCAATCAAGGGGAAATTCAAATAGACTTTCAAAGGTATTTTTAGTGCTCCTTCTGTTCTGGCATACGATTATGTTTTGGTGATGCAGCGTCGTCAATAGAAATTCCATCATTTTTTATGCAATTGCTACCTTTTACTCTCGGCTTCGCTTACATCCTTTTTTAAAATTAAATGTATCCCGTGTCCTTTATAATACCTTTAATAATAAGTGTATGATGATCGGTTGGGTATTTATGGCGTGACAGCGTAACAAACTTGCATTCACATTTTCTAATATTAGTACGAGTTTACCTTTCGCTTTTATACATAATTATAGATTGACACATATACAGACACTATCTAACTTTAGACTGATTAAATAAAAAATGTATCATGTATCGCCATTTTTATATTCTAGAATGTACTTTTTCTTAGTCTTTAGCACAATAGTAACGACTTGCTGTCTTCAACTCTTCAAATTTTTCAAGCCTTAAATGTAAAAATATCTTAGACGACCTCCTCTAACTAATGAAAGCCAAGCCAAAATTTTCCACTCTTTACACGTGCCGTTTGAACGAACATTTAACCATTGCATCTTGTTTTATCTCAAAAATGCGCTTGCTCAGCAGCCCTAGAAAAACAGTGGGTATCACCAGATGCTGGCTGGCTGTAATCGAACCGCTCCGACCGCGTCAGTGTTCTCAGAAATAGTCAGATAAGCAAACATAGCTGCGAGATATTGTTGCATGTTGTTACAATGTTGTGTCTGTGACACAGGCACTTACCAGCTTTACTGTCATTGCTGCACAGTCGTCAAATTGTGCGAGTACGGAGACCTATCACGCACAAGTTTGCTTAAAATATGTCAGTGTGTCGTATGCCGTAAGGTTTTCGAATGAATGAGGTAAAGGAGAGTGACCCATTTTCTATTTTTAGGGATGTTTATTGGCTTTGATATAAAGAAACTGCGTATTCCGACGTCTAATGTCAGTTCAACTTACCCCACTTTAAAGATTAAATGAACATATCGTTGAAGATATACTGAATTACTGACAATTACGACGTATCTATGTAACATATAATAAGGACATAAACTTTTACTATCTGTAACCGGAGGTTGCTGCGTTAAATAACAGTAAAAATACGTTTGTAGGCTCCTTCATGTAATTTCCCACAAACATAAACTGGAAATCCGAATGAGATAATATTACTTTTCAAAAAAAAGTTCTCTTAAGAATGATTCGCGGGTAAAACCGCGGGGCACAGCTAGTTTAATTGCTACGCTCAGTATGGATTGGCATTTGGCAATGAGTAAATTACATTAGCCACACAGCTGCCATTCGTCAGCGCTAGGGTTGAACATTAAGTGACTACCAGCTTACCCTCTAAAAACCCCGTGACGCATCTTGACTGTACTAAGTAATCAATTTATGCAGTGCCGGATTGAGACTACTAAATTCCATATCTTGTAACCCCATGCATGAAAAAATTGCAGCTCAAACACACTAGATACTGGAATTCTTTCGAACTAGGAAGATTCTAAAGTGAAAGCTGTGCAAAAGACATAAGCACGGTAAAGCGTTACGAATGTGTTACTCTCAGTGGGTCACTGTTTCACATGACGAAATCGTCACATCTCATTTTCACGTGTCAAGCGTTTCTTAAGAAGTAAACTTCAAAAATTTTATGTTATTTTCACGTGTCAAGCGTTTCTTAAGAAGTAAACTTCAAAAATTTTATGTTATACAGAAATACTGTTTCTGGTGCCTCAAGGCATCATGAACTATTCAATTTCCTAATTTACCTCAGGCTTAATACGCACTGGTTACAAAGAGTCAAAGTTGCTATCTAGACGGGAGGAAATATTCAAAAATGGAATTCAATTCTTCAAGTGCCTTGTTATCGTGTTGTCAAATAGAAGCAGTTCCTTTTTCAAATCCTCCACAAAGTTATAAGACGCTGTGTACTTCAAAGTTGCGCTATGCCACAAGCTACTTAGCTCATTACATAATCTCCTTTGCAAAATACTACCTTTGTAAAGTGCCCAAATAACAATCCCTTTATCGCGCTGAGCCCCCGAATGTCCAACAGCTTTCAGCAAGATCGATTTTACTGCACGGCGGATCGGTCGGACGACCGGTCCTCGGACTCGTTGAGTTGAGTGGTTGAGTGGCTGGTCCGGTTAAGGGTGGGTTTATCAATTTGTCGCAGATAAAGTTTGAGCTGAAAGACTAACACTACGCTGTATAGTGATAATAGCTTTAATTTACACTTCGTGCCTTAATAATCGGCTCTATTGTTTGCGCATTTTATATATAGACTTAGATACAAAAAATGTATTTGTAAAATTTAAATCCTCGCTACACGCGAGAGAAATTAAATTCGATATAGTTTCTAGTTATTCTAAATTTCTATCTCTTTGATATTTTAATACCTGTGGTCATAGGCGGAAAGTAGCTTCTAGGATAATAAGGTGAATATGGGCAACGCATCTATAACCATTATCCGTGCGGATGTTACTAAACGACAGGAGTCATTGTCCCCCAATGTTGTAAAAAAATAAGTCAGGACAGCGATATAATCTGTTATTTTATAATAATAAAACATTTTAGCGCCCTCTACAGACGACTAAAGTTAACACGCAGTCCGCACGCAGCTGGCGCACAACAATGACGTGCGTAACAATGGACGTCTTTTATTTCGCCAACAATACCAGCAACGGTATTTCGGGAAGTGATTTTTTTTTGTTTGCGCATTCGCAAGCGCGGAATAACGAGCATTATTATCGATCTGGTTCTGTTAATTAAGCAATTCTTGTTTAAATGACACGAGGAGGAAATGTTTAGGGGGAATCTTTAGTGACTCGAGTTCGCAGTCCATTGTACATTTTCATGGGAATCGTTGGAAGCTCCGCATTCTCACCACACCGGTTTCTATTCGAATACAACACTATCAGCGTTTGTAGAGCATCCGAATCATCACATACACCATCAATATTATCAGTGTAAACATTAGCGTATTGAAATCTAGTCAATATCATGCTACTTGCGTCCATTCCAAACGGGTCACTACATAGAGATTTTACTTGGTCTATGGTAGACCGATACCAGACGCAGACACCATCATATCTATCATCTTTCCGCAGGTTTCATAACTAGCTCATATTTTTTATTTATTTAATATATATTTTTTGTTTTTATCTAAATCTTAACTTACGGGATAGAAAGTATTTAATTGTTTTTCCAGGTTGTGATCTATATCTATATTTCATCCACATACAATGGTCTAGCTTTTGTGTGAAAGTAACATACATCCATACTTACAAACTTTTACACTTGTATGAGTAGGATTTTAATTGTAACGTTGCTTAACATCGAAACTCATGCCGCATGTGAAAAACAGAATTATTCACCATTCCCATTGCAATCACGCGAACGCAGAAGGCGGAAAACTTAACGTTATTTTTTATACAGCATCCGTAATTTAACATTTCACAGAGAACACTCGCAATATCCAGCTATGTAAACTATACGATTCATTACAGTAATTGGAGCCGCCTTTGGATCCATGAACTCGACCCATTTTTTTCACCCGAGCAAATATTTTACGAGATTATATTACCTTCATACAAGAATACTTATATCCGATTACTATTACGATATGATAAAGATAAGATAGAGCTAATTTTATTTTTGCTCTATTATTTTTATTGTACCGTTATTTTTATTATATACGGTTTTTTTGCACTGCACTGTATTCAAAGTATATGATAATATAAATCTAATTTTATTTTTGTTCTACTATTATTTCTACTGTACTGTTATTTTTATTACGTTTTTTTTCACTGCAGTATACAAAGTACCAATATGTCAACGATTCGATAACAATTCCATGGCTTAATATACTCTGACTAAATTGCTTTGTCAAAGAAAGATGTGTAACAAAATAATTGAATAAGGAAAATCGTTGGTAGTTTTCCTGTTTTATTTCAAGTTATCGCAAAGCTAATAACCTCATGATAACTGTAGGTAGGCGTAAATAATAACATTATATACTAGGTACCTACTACCTATTAATTCATTATAATATTATTCACCTGACAAAAGCCCGATAATCATTTTGAGCGTAGTGAATACTATATTTAAATGCCGTGACGTATTTACAGTGTTGCCATGTTAAATAATCTGATTCAATTTTCCTTGAAAATCCATTAGTATATTAAATCGTGTCAGATTTTTAAAAGGCCTTTTACTGAATACTCTGTATCGATCCTTATGATATGCTAGTGACAGCTGGACTGAAAGAATTTCATAGGGCAGCTTCTGTAACTTTCTTCATACGAATGACCGATTAAATTGACTGCTTCGAATTGTCTATGAGTATAGGCGTAATTTGTTGAAACTACAAGTTTTTATATTGTAATCAGTGGACGTTACATTTTCTTGTCTCAACATAATATACACCACATATTGCCTCTATTAAAAGTATTCTTTGTTCAGCAGCAAACCTCATATACTTTAAAAACAGATACTCACACATAATATAATTATGTGTGTCAGTCCATCGGTCAAAAATAAACAAGCTTCATCGCTCGCGTTTACGTTTGACCGAATAACTCATAAAGATTCGGTCGAATTGTTCATTTGTTCCGTTTTTGTTTAAAAATGACATCCCAAAGGGTGAACGTACATGCCACAACTCGATCATGTCATTCCCGCCAAAACAAACGCGCGTTCCATTTCCAAATTATTTCAAATATGGCCGCCTGTAACGAGCCGAATGGACAAACAACAATTGACCCCAATTCGCGTGGCTAATGGCGCGCCGTCCGAGGACTTGTAGGGTTGAGGATTCGCATTGTTCCTTTTGATTTATAATACTACGTTACACCTAATAAAACATAGAATGTGCTTCTTCCGGAACACTATCATCATAATTAATATGTTGTAAAACCTAATTAGGCTCATCTTACAATATATTTAAATACATTAAATACTAAAAGAATTCGGTACTAAAGGTCTTCTATGGTGGCTGCTACCGATCCTACAGAAAGGTCAGCGATATCGCTATTCGAAGCTAATAAAAAACTATAAAAAATTAAACAGCGGAACTTGTCTACCTGAAAATACTCTATGATGATATGTACGCTTGTACAGTACACTATAATCTAATCTATGCAATAAATTACGTATAAATGTGCAATAACGTATGACATTGCTATATGACGACCAACTGTTCCTAACGTAGCTGTCTTAAAATAACACTTATTAAATTACCAAGCTGCAATAGGTAATCTAATCTGTTTGCTTATGGTATAGGGGTCAAACGGGCAGTCGGAGCCATTTTCATGACTACCGACGCCCATATACATCTGCATAGACTACACAAATGCGCTACTCTCCTTACTCCTCCCACCTCCATTGGCTACTTACACACCGCACGAAACGCGACAGCATAAGTGTCACTTTACGCCGGTCTCGTGTAAGCGAGAGGTACCTCCCCGGTCGTGCTGCAGCAGTGCACTACCTCTTACCACAATGTACCTTTTTTTATATTTTTTACCTGCATCTTTTATATTCCCAAATATTACCAAAAAAGTATTATGTAAAAGTGGTAACCCTAGTCCATAGTACAACTCGCCGTGACATTGATATTTTTCGACACGTCCCTGCCGCGACGCGAAAACTCGATTTACCGATGTTCTTTCAGTGCTACTGGCAACACTGTGATGGCAAACAAGAGGGCAGAAAGTCTTCACTAGTCCGATGAACAGAGTGTGAGACAGTGTTTGCCATTGCCATTGCCAAGTCATACTGCCAACTATAAGAGGTCCATCCGAAGAAAAAACTATGATGGCTGCACTAAGTCTTTTTATCTTACTGATTTATTTATTTAATACGTGTATCACTTCCGTCCTATATATTTACCACACTCCTCCGACGTGTACGCCTCGAGCGATTCTCATGAAATTTGTGTGTGCAAATCGGGTAGGTCTGAGAATCGGCCAGCATATTTTTTTCAAATCGACATTTCCACGGGATCGAAAATTACGCAAGTGCAACCGCGGAGCGCAGCTAGTATTATTATAAAACTTTAAATAACGATGTTAGTGGAGTTCCTGGGGGTTTTCACGGTTTTATATGCTCCAGGCACTCCACTATGTGTACTCATAACTAAAGTCTGTTTACAAACGTTGGTGTCCTTCAGACCACACAACTGAAGTAAAACTTAATTATTGATTTTCATTACCGTAATTATAATCATAGATTTAGAATGTACAGTGAAAACAATTCTAAATCTATGGTTACAATGTCATATGATATTTATTTTTTAAATATAAAAAAGTTTCACTTAAATCGAATTTGAATTTTGAATTTGAGTGACAACTTCCATAGGCCTCGCACGATGTGTGATTTTTGTAACGCCCTCGCCAACTTATTCATTATGTCAAGCGCGCGTATAGAAGTTTTACTTCAAAAACTACTTTTTTAAATCATGTTGCGCCTGAAATACATACTCACATTTCACATCGAATAGTCGAAGAAAGAATAAAGTAGTAGGTCAAAGAGAAAATTTACAATACGTGCTACGTCACGACGCGCGACGTGTGTCGAGCAACCTTTCTGTTCTATCTAAAGCTACGTAGGTACTGTGTGACACAAAAGTGTGTCTTGAGAAAGAATGTGCATTTTGTCTCTGGAATATTTGGAATAACGATTACAAGGGCTGGTTTTCTCAAAACTTTGAATAAACTGTTATGTGCTCGTAACTGATTAATTATATTTAGCTGTACTAGCTTACGGTAATATTATGGCTCTCAAATGTATTTTTTTTATGATTTAGTATTTCAAAATAAAATACACACTTAGGCTATTAATTGAACACTGAAATTGTCACAAAATATTTTATTTAGAATACATTATATGAATAAACGAACCGATCAATATATTGGACATGTACATAGAATATATTATAGCGAAGTGCAATTTGAAAATTATTTGAATACATGATATCAATATGAATCAATCAAATCAAATCAATGAATCAATATGAATTGATGAAAAAGTCGCAAATAATATTTTTATTTCAAGGATTGTTATATTATTATATTAGACTATTATTATAAGTTTAAATTAAATAATAATAATTAATCCGTGATAAGTGTACCGAATCCTTCTTTTTTATACGACTAGATACAATTCAATAGCCATCCCTTTTAGAATTATATCAAGCTCGAGAATACTACAAAAAACATGTCTGATATAATTGGTAACGATATTAGGTTCTTATCTATCGGCGTACTATCGCGTCTGTCAAACACAAGCAGTGTTGCCACAGCAGATATAGAATATCGAGATTGTGTTTGTGAAGTTGGATTTTTATCTTTGCGAGGACTTAGCGTGTGTATTGTACTCTTAGATGCGGAAATATTTCTACAATTTTAACGATAAAAATATTGAAACTTGAAAAAATGTATTGGTTTTATTATTATGTATGAAAGTACAAACCGGAGTATTATTAACCGAAGAAATATCATTCAGGTATATGTAGATAGGTTCCTGGAGGTATATAAGCAAATACTACGATATTTTTTGATGTATACAATTTATTCGTATATGATATTTTAATTTATAGATAGAATTACAACAAAACTACTTTAGCAGGTTTTAGCGGTGTTTTAGTATTATAATCCCAATTTTCAGATGTTTCGCAGCGACCATTCATCATGGTCCCACGAGTTAATACTCGGGTAAACTTAAGTCATCAAAATTTATATTTTAATGAAAAATAATGTCGTACTAAAAACTTTGACAGCAAAACCCTTTGAAATATATTTAAATGCCACATGCACACACAAATATTACATAATTTTATCATTCAACATTGACTGGAAATACAGATACAAAATATTTAATGATTTCGCTGTGTTTTGCATGCATATTAATGGCCCTTGGTGGGCAACGGAACAGCTAATGAAAGATAAACGCTCATAAATAAAAAAGGTACCCCAAAAAAAATACTGTCAACCGGACACATTGGCAGCAAAAAAATCTATATTTCAAATATCGAACGGGAAGTGACGCCGATAAATGCGATAGGAAGCGCTGACCCCGCGGCGCGATAACAGTGGCACGGTATATTCGAAATTCAAATTGCGACACCCGCCATCTTTGTAAACATGAACGCTTTTTTTCCCAGTCTGAACGTCGACCTTTTTTATCTTGTGATTTCTTTGACATGGATCTTTATGAAAATTTGATTTTAGTTCGGCACTATTCAAAACAGACTGAATGTATTGCTTTACACGACTGTCTTTGTACAAAGACAAGCAGTATAACGTGAAATGAAAGTTTTTATAGGTTTTTCTATTCCACATTCTGCAACAATTATTCATTATTTTTTTTTAAACTATAGCTCATATATTTGATTCTTTATAATAAACGGCCACCATCAAGTAAGTGATCATGTAGTGAACGGGAGGTTCACTACAAAATTATCCTTTTAACACCATTTGACGCTAAACGTTATGTATTCGACTGGTATTCGACACAATAAATTGTATTCACTGATGTCGCATATAAATAAAACATAAGTTTTTGGAATCGATAAAATCTAGGACAAATGTATTCGAATGTATTATTCAGGTTACTGATTTCAAAGATGTTTTTGTTGATCGTGTCTTCTAAAATATGTATAGCACCTTAATGCATAAGAATAAAACATGCAGCCAACCCGGGACAGATTAAATATGCATATCATAGACAAGCTTAATGTAAGCCATAAAGCAGAATTCGGCCGACACGACCGGAAAGGTAACTCTCACATTATACTGGCGTAAAGTGGAGGCTACTTTATCGCGTTTTGTGAGGTTTGTAATTTTCAAAGTATCTGCATAATTCTCGAACAGGAATGTCAAAGATACGGCCCGCGAGCCATGTCAATAAGGTGCGCGGCCCGCATCCCAATAACACAATAACTACCACGAATATTATACTTAACATCAATTAGCTTTTTTTAGTTGAACCTGGCCGCCTACGTACATGGCCTATACCTTGTATATGGCCATCTGCAATATTCAGTTTGACACCCCTGCTCTAGAATGTACGCGTGTATATGAATGGCGGCAGTCCCCAGCAGGCTCTGTTTTATCGCTTCTCCCTGGGTGTGATACTCGTACTTCATATAATTTGTATCGCAATAAGACAGACTGCAAAAAATATTATTTCAGTCTTTGAATTTGGGAAATTTTAAGGGGTTTCAAATATTTGCAGTTTAGGGTTATATGTTTATCACCTTTTTACGGTGGTAAAACATTTAATATTTAACAATAAACCTCCTTTATTCAGTTTCTTATAGGTTTCAAAGACATTGAGACATTGGGCGATCATAGAGATAAGATCATATATAATCTCTCTAATAAGATCCAGTAAAGATTACTATGAACTATAATTCAAATCTACGCTACAAATCTTAACATTTGAATAATCTTTGGTTTCCTTTCGAACTTACAATGTTATGCTTGTACAAAAACAACCTAATGTTAAATAACATTATAATTTTGGGCAAGATATTTTGTAACGCTATGAACTCACTTTTGATCGAAGTTATTTTTAATACTTGATTGAGACAAAAAGCAACTAGGTACATGAAACAACGACATTGTTTGTGGAAATTTTGATCTTCTATATTTTTCGAATATACATCTTTTACTATCATGAATATGTTTGTTGCTTGATTTTTACGCATATTCAGCAAACTAGCCTTTCTGTGTGTCTGTTGGTCCTATTGTAGTATATCAATTACAAGCTAAATAAGCAAAGAAAACAATGCACGTGGACCAACAATGATATCTCAATTTGGCCCTTTCAAATGCTCATGCTCACATGCCTGTTCTTAATTAAAAGAAAACACCACACAAATTGTATCCTTATATATCCGTGGTTAAGACACGAAATGGCAGGTTAAGCCACATATCCTATCTGTGGTCTTACGAATAGAGCAATAGGGGTTACTTTTGCCAGTTCACCCTCAACAAGTATCTCCCCGCCTGATATCAACTTTTAATTTTACACATTTCCAGCCCTTAGATTTCAATTCGCCTCGATCATGCTTCGTTTACTTCCACTGTTTTGCTGCTAGTCAACAAAGCTGGTCCGTTTTTTTTTAAGTATGGTCGTGCAAATAATAAAAATGTAAGCAATGTAATGTGCATTTATTATCAATTTGTGACAGATACTTGCTTTGTAACTGAAACAAGGTGTTGTCAAAAACAAAATGATTGTGACAGAATAATTGTAATATAATTTTAAAAAAGTTCATGTCTAATATTAGGTTCAATATTTAAATTGCAATCTAAATATAGGTATACAGAAAAGGGAAAAATCTAAAATAATAGCAACATTATTCAATCAACAAGTCTCCCACTAGTCAAGTGGTTGGACCCGTTCAAAGCCGCAACAGTCATTAGCTGAAAATATGGCGTCGATAGGGGAGTACGCATGCGTCAGTCACACGAGGCGGGAACGAGTGCGATTGGCTGCATCCTGCCGCAAATTGAACTCCGCGGACGTCCGTCGCACACGCGTTCCTATTTTAAAATTTCAAATTTGTATTTCGAATTGTTTTCAGTGTATGTGTTTGTGGGCTTGTGATTTTTTGCGGGTAAGATTATTATTAGTTCTCCTTTGTGTAGTGTGTGCGGCCAGTATTTTTAGCTTTCATTATTCACTATGTTATCTAATTTATGGTTTTCCTTAATAGTTTTAATTCTCGGTACGTATTTAACGGTACTATGTGATTCATTTGATATAGTGAGCTCGTTGTCACTTCAATCCCTACTAATATTATGAACGTTGTTTGTTTCGCTTTCACGTCGAAACTACTCAATTGATCGTCATGAAACTTTGCAATATATTCTTAGAGGTATTAGAAATAACATAGGATTAAAAATAAATTGCAAACGCGAGCGGAGCCGCAGATTAAAGCTAGTTGGTTGACATTTAAAAAGAAGTAGATTCATATATCAATTATATTGTGATTTCTTTAGTAATATTAAAATAATGCATATTAAATGTGGTGGTGACTGAATGTAGATTCGTTATTCTAATAGGAAAGTATAAGTGAGCCCTGTAGAAAGATTAAAACAATAGTACTGATTACAAAGTTTTTTAAGCAAGAATTTAGAAAAGATGTATAAAAATACTATAATAATCATAGATTTAAATAGATAATAATTATGTACTTAAATACAAGACTGAGTCAATTATGCTGTCGTTTCTTCTTATCTGTGGTCTATGTCACACCACGTGACACATTTATAGGCGCGAACATATTATTATGTCACGTGAAATGTAGGAAATGGAATAAAATAGTGAGAGTAACATTTTCTGTCTTGGTGTTCATTGAAATAGACCCGAATTGACCTGTTGCTGACAGATCCGGGGCACCTCAGTATGAGGCTGATGGCACCCGCGGGGTTTTATTGGGTAGTCGGTTTATCCGGGTGTCCACACATCCACCGGACCTCACTCTCGGTCCTGTGGCAGTGCGTAAATGCATTTCCCCTCGAGAGAAAAAAAAAGACCCGAATTGACCTGGACAGGGGACAACGTGAAATTTTTATTTCCACATTTTGTACCCACTTTTATTAATAAACCTTTTAACCTTAAACAAGACAATTTAATGTGGTTTAATTAATCTAACATGCAAAAACAAATAAAATATTTGATGAGGATTCCATTCTCCAGTTAAAAGTTTGACGTTAGCCCTCAGTTCTGTTACGTCACAAGTTACTTGCCGGAAGTAACTAATAAAAGTTGTAGGGAATTGTTACTTCCAGTTTCCACTATGTATGAGTACAGTAGGGTGACATATCTTTAAAGTTTTTAAGTAATGTCCTGATATTTTTGTATTTTTTTATGATAGATGTTTTCACGTCCTGTCGTTATCGCTGAATTTGTTGCCATGGCAACGTGTAAGGTGCAGTTACTGAACTGTCAAGCCTCTTATCTTACACACTTTTATTATTATTATCGATAAAATGTAATGTTATAATACTTATTATCCTACTCCCGATAAACATAAAAATTGTCCAGCTATTTTCGTGACGTAAGTGGTGTTACTCAACTTTGTTTTATATATAAAAATAAGGTCATCTCTATAGAAACCAACTGCGCTAAATTTTTCGAGTGCGAAGATGTATGCGCAGACACCGTTGCATTCTGTTGGGACGGCAGTCATTGAAGACGTGCTTGTGACGCCAGTTTGGACTGTTTGCGACCCGACGCGGCCTAGTGGCTAGTGACGTCACGATCTGAGGTTGAACAGAACCACCTAGACCACAAGTCACATCTCGCTCACGAAAACTCGATGTGCTATACTCTCGCGTTTTGTGCGAAAATGGCCAAACTTGTGCATTACCTATTCACACTAACCGCGCTAACAGATGTAAAATCAATGTTTGCTTTCATACCATAGTTAATGTAAACTAACGTTTGTAATAACTTTTACGTTTGTATCCTCTATTATTATAAATACGTCATCATCATCATTAGCCTATTGCAGTCCACTGTTGGACGGCGGCCTCTCCCATACCACGCCACTGGCCTCGATCTTCGGCTAACCTTTCCAACTTCCCACAGCTTTGCGCATGTCGTCACTTTACCTAGTCAAAATGCAAAACTTTGTAATCTCTTTTTCTGCTCTCACTACGAGCTCCGGATCCTGGTGGGGCTTAGGTGGGGCTACAACCTCACTCGTAAGGCTAAAGGCCCTTAAGATCATTTCTGTACCCATAAAAGGGCACCCTTCCTAACTCCAAGGTCTCGAAGCTTTGGTCCCGCCAGAGCTTAATCCAGCGCATTTCAAAAAATACCTACTGAATGGATTGGAACGCAATTTAGCGCAGCTATATATTACAGGTTGCATTCCGAAAGTCAATTATGAATAATGCTTGTCACGAAAAAATTTATTATATGCCTGAAATTTACTGGAATCCTTTATAATTATAATATATTATATAAATACATATAGATACATAGATAAACATCCATGACGTATGCGGGATTCGAATCCGCGAGCCCTGGCGCAACATGCTCCGCTTATCCGAGCCCTGTATTGCACCAGCCTTTGAGAAAAGCATCCTTTGGAATACACGGGCGGGACCACGTGGCACGCCTAGTATATGATAAAATAACATTACCAAGATGAATTCGCTCAAACTGGAATTAAAATTGGATGGATGTGGGCTGAGAGATCGTGTTTCACTCTTAACGTAGCACTGGCTATAATAATATTACCTACATTTGTTAACATAACATAGGGAATGGCTGTAGAATTTATACTTTTGTACAGCTTTTCTCATAGGAATTTTGCTTCAAGAGGTCAGACCGGGGACATGACAATCGCGCACGTGATACTGTGTCGTGTTTTGTCAGGTTTAATGGTTCAATAGAGGTTTTATTCGGGGCAGAAAAGATTGTAAATTGTCAGCGGAACAGTACGAATAGTAAATATAATAAAATCCATCAGTCAATAATGAAATATCTAATTTAGGAAGAGGTAGTGTCACTGCGTGCTTGCATGCAGTCGAATTGGGCCGGCACGACCGGGGAGGTACCTCTCGCTTACACGAGAACGGCATAAAGTGACAGCTGTACTGTCGCGTTTCGTGCGGAGTGTAAGTAGCCGGTGGCCTATGGAAGTGGGAGGTGAAAGGAGGGCAGCGCATCAGTGTAGCCTCTATGTGGATGTCTATGGGCATCATGAAAATGGCTCCAACTCCTCGTTTGCCCCCTATACCATAAAAAAAATCTAAGTCAAAAGTCGCTTGTCACTGGTCGCATTTGTATTCGAGTAAAGTTTGGTTTTGATTATCGCTCTCAGCTGAGCGTTGCACGCTAGTTTATTGAGCTTATCGTGACTTGAAAAAAAATCAATCATTGATTAGATATTTAGTCAAAGTTAAATAGTTTCTAAATCAGTGCACAGAAAGAACGTCTCTAAATATAATTTCGTTAATTGAAAAAACGATGAATTTCCTAATGGTCACCCTAATAATCAAATTCTCTTGGTATTTAGAGCTCAGAAGTCTGGTCAACAAATTGGCCCTTGTTTCGCTTGTTTGTGGTGAAACGAAATAATAATTGATATCCATTTCCCAGCTGGGTAGTGTGTACACGCTACAATCAGAACTTTGTAGGGCTCGCGGCTTGAAGACACAAAGTACCACAAAACTCCGCAATTCCATCGTCTTTGATTGCCTTGACGTCAACAGCAAAGATTTCCTCTATAACATGCCTCGAAAATAAAACAAAAACTGAAGATGCAACATTAAAAAATTGTTATTTAAAATTTTGTATCTAACTGAAATCCTAACCATTATAAGTCTAAATAAAATACCAAGCAACGAAGCCCGTCAATATAATTCATTACACTCAATGAAAGTATATCAGTGTTGAATATTATTCATTCCCTTCATTATCCGCGATATTAATTACCTCACTACACAGAAATAACGCTAAAAGAATCGCATCCATTTTAATAAACAAAAAACAATACCCGCAAACCAACAAAACCACCATTAAGGACGGCAAGGAGGGAAAAAAAACGGGCCATTGTGTGCACAAACAAAAATCCGAAACCGCGACACCAGACTGAAGAGTTTTGAATATGACGAGAGAAATTAATTTTTGTAGTCGACGTAAAAAAAAAATATGGCGATGCTTTAAAAACGTCCGTATAATTACCGAGCCGCGTAAAAAGAAATGTAAATAGAGAGACGACAAAGAGATACTATCTGCGATGGCGGGGCCTTAATTAAAAACTCTAATTTGTGAAATGGGCGCCGAAACGGGCGCTTGACATTAAGGTCAATTTTATTCAACTATTATAATTTATTTAAACCTCAATACAATATACAATGGCGTTTGTTTGTGACGAATTGAAAAGTTTCGAGTCCACACTAATGTTATACAGAGGAAAGATTTAAATCAAAATCTTTATATACTTTAGACAATATTACATAGTGTGGAAATCTCGTTTTAAGTTCGAATTGTATTAGGAAAAGCCCGCTCTTTCAACCGGACACAAATTTTACAGAACAAAATTTGTTTCTCTGCATTTAATAAGTTGCGAGACTACTGGCTCTAAAAAATACGGGCCTAAAGTGACAATTGTGCTGTCGCGTTTCGTGCGGTGCTTAAATAGCCCATGAAGGTGCGAGGATGAAAGCACCGTATCTGTATAGCCTCTATGCGGATGTCTATGGGCGTCGGTAGTCATGAAAATGGCCCCGATTGCCTTGCCCCCTCATACTATAGAGAAAGAACTTATTAAGAATAAACAAAATGTCAAGCCTGTGAGTACGTTGTAGTGATTCAACATGGTATCATCGGGTACATCTGACAGGCGAAGGGTCAAAGTCGCGACAGATTTCTGCACAATGCACTCCTTCATGTCGCCTTAACGGCTACTATCAAAGAATGTGTGCTTTGATTACTTTAGACGTAGCTGTTACGTACATATATTTACGTGGTTTTAACCGACTACGACGACGCAAAAAGGAGGGTTATGATTTTGATCTGTATGTATATTTATCTGTTCCCTGCAGATTCTAAAATAATTATCACAATTAGACAAGTAAAGTTACGTTGGAAGTGTCTCAACAGTCACAGCTGCTTAAGCTATGTGACGTTTTATTGAATCGAATGTGGCAAACTCTAGAGGAAAAAAGAACTAAAAAAATCTTCAAATGTGTCACGTAATAGTGTCAAATGAAAGGTCTCAATTAGCACATGTAAAAAATATATTGTTAGCTTTAACTAGTTTATTGTTTAAGCAACCACTGAGCTTTTTGATGTCACCTCAAAATTGTTATGCGGATGAGTTTTCTTAAATTAGTGTTCTTAATAATAAAGTAATTATTCTTAAATAGAGTCTTAAATTCCAACGAAATTGGTCTTCAAGCCTTAGAGAGATAGTGCCATCACAAATGTACACAGCATAGCTATGGTGTGTGTCAAACGTATCTATGTTGCAAGTGTGTGTGCCCTCTCAGTGTGATCAGTGCTACAGCCTACAGCTGAAGTCTAGCCCACCCCTACTGATTGAAAAACACTTAATATTATCATCATCATCATCAGCCTATTGCAGTCCCCATAACATGCCACTGGCCTCGATCTTCACACTTAACATACTTAGTTGATTTTTTTTTATTTTATTTATAAATATTATTTATATAAGATATCGTTATTTACTTACTTTTAATTATATTTTATTAAAATCTTTTGAATTTAATAAACCTTTAGAAGTTGAAAATCTCAATCCGCTCAATTTGTTCACAGATATCAGTTGCCAGTACCTTAACGAAGATGTTCGAAGTCCAAAAAGGTCAGTTTTTCTTTATTTTATTTTCTAGAATTTACCTTGGAGATTATTGTGATAGATTGTCTGCTTTACTAGACCATGACGATTTTTTGTCTTTGAAGTGTAAGCTGCGAGACCTGGAAGGCAGTGCAGCTGCCTGTTGCGCTCTTAGCACCAGCCGGGTATCACGTGTAGGGCTATCTAAGGTAGTTCCTATGGATTTGGAGCAACGTCGACCCCCAGACTGATTCAACTACACATAAATAACTACTACTACAACTAGTCCATATCAACTAAGCAGTACCTAAGTTGATTTGTGCGAGAGCGTACCAAAAAATGAAACGTAAAAGTCGGCTTTTTCGCTAACTATATACATATACATAATTATAATAAAACAGAAAAAATCGTGTCTGTACATCAAATATATTGACGAAATACTAATTGGGAACGATGTTAAAATAGTATTAGAACACTTCAGTGATTTAAATTTTTTTTGTTTGCCCGTATGTACGTTTGTCTGTTTGTCCGGGCGAATCTCCGAAACTACTGGACGGATTCGAATGAAACTTTTTGTGGTGCATAGATACTACGCCTGGTCAACATCAAAAATACTTTTTACTGCGGTAAAATCGTTTATTCCTACGAGAAATTAGAATTTCGGCACACTGCAAGCAAACAATAACGAATCACTTTGATATTACAATATTACTATGCTACGCGAACGAAGTCGGAGACACCAGCTAGCTATAAATAAAATATACATGCCATTACTGCTTTCTAGCCAAATCTTATCAGCCAAACCGTAGATCACTTCTTACTCAAACAATGCCAGAGTGAAATAATCGCTATGCGGGTCGTGTTAAAAGAATATGACAAAACTGACACAAATCCGAAACGCTGATTTTGATAATATAAAGAACGACATATTATCTCTAAAGCTTCTAGGTATCACAAGATAACTCTCTACTCATTTGTCACTAATGCAATAAAACAATGAAATAATTGCTACGGGAGCCGCGTTATAAGAAACAGCCACAACTGACACAAATCGAAAACGTTGATTTTGAGATAAAGAACGACATATCTCTAAATATCTAAGCAAATGAGTGGTATTATCTTGTATCTAAGATAATGCTCCTCATTTGCCCTTAATGCAATGAAACAATATTTAATTAATGCTTATCTAACCATCTCAATGACACGAATTTAATAGGAAAGGTTTAAGTGTTAACGGCGAAAATGGCGCTAAAACAAGTGCAATTTAACTTAACCATAAAAATGGGCAGAGATAATCACGCCATAAACCGCCAGGGGGCGACGGATCCAATTTAGCTGGTTTATTGGGCGAATGCTTATGTTTCCTGTAGGGGATTTTAGATCCGATGCCAATTAGGTGTGACACTGTGGGGCGTTTAAATATAGAACTCGTCCAGAATGACGTCACAGAATAAAAAGTATGAATATGGTATTGTTAGTTGCCACTTGCCAGTATGAATAAAGACGGCTAAGTAGAACGGTTAATAAGATTTAATTGTTCCATGCATTAGATAATTTTAAATACACTTTTAGGAGGCTATAGATCTGATGCCAATTAGGTATGGCACAGGACGTTTAAATATAGAACTTCAGCGGCTCAGCGCTGGACAAATGACGTCACAGAACAAAAGTATGAATTGTTAGTTGCCAGTATGTAAGGCTAAGTAGAGAGGTAAACTAAGGCACAAATCGGGGTTTGATTTTTGAATGGTGCATGCGTTATTGCATTTTAAATGTACTTTTTTACCTACAGTTTTGCTATAAGGTTTTTGAATGTCCTATGCATTATTGCATTTTAAATGCACTTTTATGCACTTTTTTATTTGTGCTCTTAGATTTCGGAAAATGTCGAGAGCAAACCTTACGGTTTGGGAAGTTTGCCAAACCGCATCGAGCCACATATGTGAACCATGGCATACCCATTACCCATATCATATAGGGTAAATATCATAACAGGGCATTCGATGCCAATATTTTTTCGATTGTCTAAGACGGATAGTCTAAATAAACGTCGTTTTTTTTATAATAGAAAGGGACAAACGAGCAGTCGGAGTGATTTTCACGACCACAGACATCCGCACATAGTTTATGCAGAGGCGTTGCCTCCCTCTTCCCACCTCCATGGGCCACCGGCTACTCACCGCACGAAAAGCACTCCTGTTACTTTACGCCGGTTTCGTGTTAACAGATACCACAGATATCTTCTCAATCGGTCCAATTCAGACACATACACGCAGCGTGGAACCTCTTGCTACGGTATGACGTCCGTGATTTCTTCATGCACATAACCGCATGTACTGAGTGTTTTACAGCGTTGGCATGCGCACAACCCACAATGCGTTTTCTTTTTATTGATCCTTGTGGCATGCCGTGTATCTGCCAGTCGCACGTCTTCCTTTGTATCGGATAGAGATCATTGTATACGGGACCCTTTATGGGGTACCCATTGATAAATTATGGTAAAGGTCCTGCTAGTGGAATTGTCAGTGTCAACCGCTTGTCGACAAAAATTACTACATGTGCCTACTGCGTACGGAACTAAGTATACGTAGCTCAAGTTTTTACTTCTATCAACATTTTTTTTATATCATGGAAGGCTAACAAGCAGTCGTTTCTCCTGGTGGAAAGAGACATCCGACGTCTATAACACCAAAGATGTTATGGTGCGTTGTCGACCAGGAGGTCAGGATGTGATGCCTCGTGCGTGAGGCGCCGGCTACCTCGCCCTCCAGATCGAAACACGACAATGTCAGGCATTGACGTTATGTCGACAGGAATAAGAGATAGTGCGGCGCTGCATGCACCAAGCCAAATTGGGCCGGCACGACCGGGGAGGTACCTCTCGCTTACACGAG
>LUGF01041589.1:194219-208171 GCA_001625245.1 Calycopis cecrops
AAAAAAAAAAAAAAAAGTACATAAAAGGCAAGGCATTAACTAAGACTGCTTTTGAGACGTCGCGTCGTTTGTGATGTCGCGTTTCGTGCGCCGTGTATAATAACGGAGACTATCAGTCATAAAAATACATGTTTGCCATCAAAAAAAGCCTGGACGGGTGTTTTTGGACTTGGCATGGTGAAAAAATGTCACCTGTTCAATCGGTTTACGATATTTTACGCGATAACGCCATATGACGTTCATCATCAGCTGATGAAGTGGAAAATGAATGCAAAGCCGATTGTTCTTCTCTGTCGTTTGCTCCATTTTTAGCGGAAAATTTCGGGCGTGCAGCCGGCGTTCGTCGTTTTCCACAATATCACAATAAAAAAGTTAAGATTACGTTTTAAGGGATTCGTAGGATAGGCACACGAAATTCATACAACAACGTCTTTAAAATTACTTCTTTCTCTTCTTTTTCTTCATCCACTTGTGAGCACCTACTGCTGAGTAAAGGTTTCCTTAATTTCGCCCCATTTTTAACGATGCCTTGTCGTTGTCATCTATCTTTTCCTGGCGGTCTGTATGAAGTCGTCGGCCGCCATTTGTCAATGATAACAAAATCATTTGAACTTGCCCTGTCTCCCTAGGACGGGGTACGCAGGTTCGCCCGGGGCGCTCAGCCGAGGGTTCAAATTCAATCTCAATTTTAACGGCAACTGTTATAATTATAACGTAACTAAACTGACTTTTGCACTTGAGGAAACGTTATTAATCAAAGGTTGTTTATACAAGCCGTAGCCGCCAGGTTCAACGGTAACTGCTGTACTATTTTAACTACTTCCCAACTTAACTGTTAGTACGTAATTATTAATTAATTTCTGACTACAATTAGATATGGCTGGAAATTGGAATAATTAATTTGAATTATGACTGCATGCAGTCGGGTCACCTTCAAGTTATATTAAGAGATAATTGTTTGCTGAATAATATTTTTCTTTTTTTTTTTTATGGTATAGGGGGGCAAACGAGCAGTCAGATACAATTTCATGACTACCGACGGCCATAGACATCCGCATAGAGACTATACAGATGCGCTGTCCTCCTTTCTCCTCCCACCTCCATGGGCCACCGGTTACTTACACACCGCACGAAACGCGACAGCACAGCTGTCACTTTACGCCGGTCTTGTGTAAGCGAGAGGTACCTCCCCTGTCGTGCCGGCCCAATTCGGCTGCATGCAAGCTTGCAGTGTGGCACTACCTCTTACTAAACTTTTCTGTCTTAATGCTCTCACACACTGTGCAGATGCGGTAAGGATGTATCTGAGCGCATATCTGTCAATATCGCTCTCTCTCTCTCTCTCTCTCTCTCTCTCTCTCTCTCTCTCTCTCTCTCTCTCTCTCTCTACGCTCTCTACACTAAACTCATGGAGCACCACACACTACGCATATAACTTATATTTTACTGTCAAGTATCTATAGGCACAGACATATTGAAGGACGGTTTTATAAGCAGATAAAATCTTATAGTATCTGCTTAGTGTGTGACAGCCTTTACGCCGCTAAAAAGTTACAATTCCAAAAGCTGTATATCAACTCCGACGAGACTGGCTTATTCCTTAAGAGCGACAATGTTTCTCCAGCAAAAGATTGCGAGAGTTGCGATGTAAAACGCTACGCCCCTCGTTACTGTTTCAAACGATTTTTCATATCGTATCTTAAGAAGTAAGCAACAGTACTGGCCAACAATAAATAAAGGCAGTATGCCACCACGCCCTGTCGCTGGGCGGGGCGCTGACCTCGTGTCATTTCGGTCAAATATCAACGAGCGTTATGTTGTAATGGATGTTTAGATCGCGTCACATTTTATTGTCCACTAACAATGCCCGGTTTCACCCGTATATAAATTTCATCCCCAAATTTAACCCCTTAGGGGTTGAAATTTTAAAAAACCTTCAGAAACCTTTGTGGGCATGCACAACTTTTTTTTTACACGGTATACGGGGGCAAACGAGCAGTCGGAGCCATTTTCATGACTACCAACGCCCTTAGACAGAGGTCCTTCATACGCGTTGCCCTTGCCCCTCCCTCAATAGGCCACCGGCTACTTACACACCGCACGAAACGCGACAACATAGCTGTCACTTTACGTCGCTTTAATGCAGGCGAGAGGTACCTCCCCTTTCGTGCCGGCCCAAACTGCCTGGCACATAGATGGGAAGAGGAAGGAGGACAACGCATTTATACAACCTGTATGGATAAATTGTTTTAAGCTTTCACATTTTGTATTTATATTTATATACTGTAAACGGGACTTAATCGTGTTATAAAATCGAAGTATTTACCTAAACTCTCGCCCCCTTATTAATAAACATAGAATAACTCTATCCAAGGATTATCCTTGTAATAAACTGACATCTGTCAAATTCCATATTAAAAAAACACAAAAAAGTATGGAATTTGACAGATGTCAGTTTATTACCAGGTTATTACTTGGATATAGTTATTCCATGTTTATTAATAAGGGGGTCGATGTTTCGGCCGTATGCCAACTGAAACCTGTATGGATGTCGGTAGTCATGAAAATGGCTCAAAAGGCTCGTTTGCTCATTTGTCCGTTGCTCGTATGTTATAAAAAATATGTCTATAAAACCACAAACATGACCCTCCTTTCTGACACTGAGTAAAAAGACTAAGTTTAACATCCGATCTTTATTTCTCTGCCCTCATGTGGCGTAAAAATGAAGCAACACTTTCCATCGCCTACAAATGAGGTTAAATTTCAAACTACCCCCAGTATTTGTTTAGGATCGGCCAGGAGCTCTTGTAATTAGCGTGTTTGTTTGTTTGTTAGTTTGTTGATGCATTACTGTCCTTTGTGCTCAGGTTAAAAACGGAACGAATTAACTGAATCAAATGAAATTGTATTGAGTGTCATTTGACTAGGACCATTTTGTTTTTTGACCAATTAATATGTTTGTTAGACTCTGTTTTATAATGAGATTTTATTGGTTGTCAAATTATCAGGAGTAGTGGATATTTGTAAGCTAGCTTATGAACGCCAAGAGGACTGATCTGCCACACGCATATTACCGGCTAATACTTCGAGATTAGATATACCAGGGCTTCTTAAACTTTTTGCAGTCACGGACTTCTTTCCAGAATTTAAAAGCTCCACAGTCCCCTGTCAAAGAATATTGTAGGAATTATATTATTTCCTTACAAGTATGTTAAGGTTTAGGTGAGCTTCGGATCCCTGACACATACGTCACGGATCCCCAGGTGGTCAGAGGTCCCCACTTTAAGAAACCCTGATATACACGAAATTGGACAGCACAACTGAAACCTTTATCTACCTAAACCGATATCGTGTAAGAGAGAGGTACCTCCCCTGTCGTGCCGGCCCAATTCAGCTGCATGCATGCTTGCGTGGTACTACCTACAAATGGTTCCAAATGCTCATCTGACTCCTTATACGCTTAAAAAAATGACCAACGTTATTTTATTGTTATTTTTTCCTAAAACTTTTGGCCTAGCACTGTACAGTTCCAAATAGGACCTATTTCCAAAACTATACAATAAGCAGATCAGTAGCTATATTATTGTCAACTGTCGACACTAAATCCCAAATACCATGCTTCATATTAATTCTAGCCCGAACCTGTGAAACCAAACTTTATTTGCCACCAACTTCAATGGTCATCTGTTAATCCGTGAGTTTATAATACGGCTCATCCCCAAAACGTTAAACAAGAGCTGGGGTAGCGGGATAGCGGGGTAGCGGGGTAGTGGGGTGCCAACTGCGGTGTTGGGGGATGCGGGCGCATCACACGTTAGATTTGGACTAGGGGCACTCATGGCGGTCATGGGGGTATTATTGTAATTAATTATTTGATGAGCTGTTTGCAACTTAGATATACACTTGTATGCCATGATTCTATTTGTAATTATAACTTTATCGGTATTAATTTCTCCCATCTGCAGGAGAATTTCCTTGAATTCGAAGACCCTATGATAAATAAAACATTTTGACTTTGTTTTTTATTTTTGATTGAAAATATGTTTAAAAAAATTAAAAAAAAGTTTCATCGTAATCATTACATAGTATTAAGAAAGTCGCTCTCCGCCGTCAGTCTGTATGCTTAGATCTTTGAAATCACGCAACCGATTTTGATGGGATTTTTTAAAATAAATTGAGTGATTCAAGAGGAAGGTTTATATGTGTAATAATTCTTTTTTAAAGTCCGAAATTCACGCGGGCGAAGCTGCGGGCGGAAGCTAGTAAAATATAAGCCTAAAATACTCATAAATAGTGTTTCTGTAGTTCAAAGATTTTTAATGGTCGAATCGGAATTCGCGAAGATTCATCAAAAAAAACGCAGAAACTTCACCAGTTGATAATAATAGGAGGTAGACTAGCTGTGCCCCCGCGGTGCGGCCGTAGCATATACACCATTCATATCTCACCACCCCTCGATACGAATTAATTATTTCATACGCACCAGTTATTTTGAGCAACAACTTCCTCCGGGGGAGGTACCTCTCGCTTACTCGATACCGTCGTAAAGTGAAAGCTGTGCTGTCGCGTTTCGTGCGGTCTAATGCCCACGGAGGGAGGAGGAAGGAGGGCAACGCATCTGTACAACCTCGAATGTCTATGTCGTGTCATGAAAATGGCTCCGGCTGCTCGTTTGCCCTCCCTCATACTATGAAAAAAGAACGTCCACCCCTCACTTCTTGTACCATCAAACCCCTGACCGCAGATCTAATAAACCTTATTAAATAAACCACATTCGATTAGCCGATACATAAATATCAATAAAGGTCCCTAAGATTTATCGTGTCGGACGCGCGTGGTCCCCGGAGGGCCCGACAGGGGACGCGTTATTAGTTTTTGGCAAATGCCAGTTTGACAGTGACGGATCGTCAGGCAAACAATAATGATTTGAAAGTTAATTGCAATATGGGAATGTTCATGCAGTAGGTACTCGTGTAAGGTGTTATCACTACATAGTATAAAACGACGCATCCCGCCGTCTGTGTGTCTGTATGCTTAGATCTTTGAAATTACGCAACAGATTTTGATGGGGTTTTGTTAATTGATATATAGCCTTCCTCTTGAATCACTCTAATCGCTGTTCATTTATGAAGTCCGAAATCGCGCTTAAGCGAGACCGGCGTAAAGTGACAGCTGGGCTGTCGCGTTTCGTGCGGTGTGTAAGTAGCCGGTGGCACATGTAGGTGGGAGGAGAAAGGAGGGCAGCGCATCTGTATAGCCTTTGTGCGGATGTTTGTGGGCGTCGGTAGTCCTATAAACATGAATTATTATTAGTGTAATTCGTGTTCTAACTAGGTATATATTTTGTTCGCATTTAGTTCGAGAAAAATCTAGACCTAATAGGTAACTAGTCTTCGAAATGTTCCGAATAGTATGAAGGTAACTTTACTGAAAATAATTTTCTCTTCTTAACGTTTGTGCGCATTTCCCCGATATTCCTCCGACACGGCGCAGGACAAATTGAAAATATTTGAGTACTCGGGTAACAGTCGAATTCGAATTTCGTATTTCTCGTTTCGAAAATTGAATTTTAACATTTGCGTTTTATTACGTTAGGGGCAAAAGAGAGGCCCTTTGTGACTACAACATAGACATCCTCACATCCAGATCCGATTTTTAAATAGAAAAGGGGGGCAAACGAGCCGTCGGACACATTTTCAGGACTACCGACGGCCATAGACATCCGCATAGTCTATACGGATGCGCTGCCCTCCCTTTCTCCTCTAACCTCCGTGGGCCAACGGCTACTTTTACACCGCACGAAACGCGACAGCACAGCTGTCACTTCACGCCGGTCTCGTGTAAGCGAGAGGTCCCCGGTCGTGCCGGCTGCATGCAAGTATGCAGTGTGGCGCCACCTCTTACTAAATTTGTTGCTCCATTTGTGCTCTAAATTCAAAAGTGCCAACAAATCTCACAAAACTCGAATACATACATTGGTAGATAGACATGTAACCTCCACGTTGCTGACCTGATTTGGGCGCATATCGCAATTGTAAATCTCTATATTTCTCTATACACCTAAGTATAAATTTCTCGGGTCACAATGTAATGTAATGTAAACTATACTCCTCCGATACCGCTCGACCGATTCTCGTGAAGATTTGTGTGCATATCGAGTAGGTCTGAGAATCGGCCAACATTTATTTTTCATCTCGATATTTCTTATCGAATCTTACGAGGGTGAAACCGCGGAGCGCGACTAGTGTCAAATATATTTGTACACAGCCAGTCATTATTACATCTTTCTCCCTAGATAATTAATATTTATAAAAACAAATAAAATAGCGGCACAGATCCCGCGGGTAAAGCTTTGCAGCTCGTTAAAAAATTTCCATCTCCTAATACAGCGGCACAAGACAATTGAGGAATATCTAGCCTCAAAGCTTTATTCAACGGATATAAATGAGTTCTGGTTTTAGCGGATGAAATATTTTTGAATGATCTCAAATTTCTTTCATTTGCAACCCTCTCCAATACGTTGTGTATTGTTTGACTGCACCCCCTAATGAGATTACTTGTAACGCCCTCTAGTGCCGAGTGGGAAGAGTAACGGGTTTTTGCGATAATAATGGCGCCTATTTATGCGTTTTCAAAATTTTCACTCGTTATATGATACACAATCGGTGTGTGTGTCGTTAACGTTATTTTTTATGTACCTACTGTTCTAACAAATTTACTTCGAAAATATTAATTAGTTGTGTAGATCGTGCTGGATTCAGATTTATTATGGTAATTGCGTATGATGAACGATATAATATTACTTTATATGCTTTAGTTAATGAAGAATACTGATTTTGTTATTTCATATTGAAATTGTGAATTGTAGAGTACCTAGTGGAAAGTCCAAAGCAAAAAGTACTCGTACAAAAAAAGGGAATTTTAGTGTAGATACTTCAGATTTAGATACAAATTCGTACAATATACGCCTACACCTTATTCACGGGGTCCAGTAGGGTCCAAATATTACGATTTTTAGCACCAATTTTATTCATCTCACAACATATCTGTTAGTCCTTAGAGCTCAATTTCTTATAGTCGACATAATATAAATATCATCCATTTATACGCATATAATATGCCTTCTTAGCTTTTAACAAGTACGGCGACTCAAAGGGCCCATACAGGAAAAGAACGTTAGAAATATAATATAATATCCTTATTAGGACGTTGGATAATCCCATTAGACTCAAGAAGTTGTGCGCCCTCTATCATTGAATAGTAATAATGTGCTTTGAAACACCACACACAGATGGAGCCACTGTAGCGACCTACGCTCCACCGTCAATACCAGGTCCATGCATAGTTTATCAACAAAACATCATAACTGGGGCTCCCAAAGCGGGATATATCATGAAATTGCTATCCCCGCGCCGCGGAATGGCGTTTAAAATATTCAGGACACGGTAACTGCTTTTGTTTTGCTCACTAATGAACAATGTAGTATGGATCTTTGCTGATTGTTGTTGCTCATGGCCTTTTGGAATTATTAATATTAAGTGTTGATGTATAATAAAATCTGAGGCTTCATATGGGACGCATGGGAATGTTTCCAATTACAATGCTGCATGATCACCAGGTAAATTACGCCTACAATTGGACCACATCGTAGAGGCTCTTAAGAAAGAAAAAGATGGCAGAATAAAGAAGAAAGAAAGGACAATGTCGAACTTTAAGAGTTTCGGTCCTTCCTTGTACCCCTTCCAACCTTTCCTTCTTTGTAGTTAAAAATATACACGGCTAAAATTATAAAGGGTTTTCCTAGCTAGTTTAATAAACAGTTATCTTTGGTTCTATAGAGAATTGATGACGAAATCTTAATTAGAGCCAGTGGTGTATTTCTTATGCAAATACAAAATCTAATCACAGTTATGGATTGTATTGCAAATTTTAAAAGCGTCTGCCATTGTGATTGGATAGGCAATCTATTTATTAAACATGAATTTACAATGCAGATGATCCTCTTAATATTGTTCTGCACATGTTACAATGCATGCGGTCTGTATCACTGTTCAATTTAATATGCAGGCTGTATCAATATTGCACGCCTCGTTAATTCAAACTTGGAAATGTTTGGAATGTTTTTTAAGTGGTAGAGATACGTGTTCGTTTGTTGGCGTGAAACGAAAATAATATTTTATAAGTGAATTCTATATTCGTGTCACAGCTTATGCTTGGTTTAAGACGGATCTTCAGAATAAAAAAAGGATAATAAAAATATATGACAAAATAAAATAGGTTGATAAAACACAATCTTAAAGTCGTATGATTCTATAGACACATAAATTAATTATATAATTTAACTTCTATTGTAAAGGAATAAATATCTTCATTAAGATATATTTTACTTTATATTTTTTTACAAGTTAGATTATATACAAGTTAGCAATGCAATTTTCACATCGCATTATCTAAACTAGACATTCAGCGATGGAATGTATTTGTGGAAAATATAAACTTGTGTATAATATTTCCAACAATGTTGCAATTGTAATGCTTATTATTAAATGAATTCCCGGAGATTTCTCACGGGATAAGCGATTTGTTTGATTCATAAGACGTTTAATTAGACTTGCCCGCCATTAATTTTCTTACAACGCTATTATGAGAGGATTAAAGAGTTGCTCGATTTCATATTTTATTGAGAAAAATTTAATACGCGTCGATTTCGACGCTGAATAATTTCATAAGTTAATACTAGTTTTAATTAAGAATTTATTAAAGATTTTTATATAACTAAGTAGCTATTATATTGTGGTGTATGTTCTTTTTGTCATATACAACTAGAAAGCCGGCTGGCTCTCTTATTGAATTTGTTCATGATTTTAAACACGTTTCTTAAAATTAAATTATAAAAACCAATAAATATCTAATTCTATTAATTGATGATATGACGAAATACATACGCAATATTTAAATACTTTGAAATATATAATAATAATTAGGCCGAGCAAGATTTTCATCGATTGAACCAGTAAGCACCTACATAACTTCTTGGTATAAAAACTCAAATAATGCCTACATTTGAAGGTTACACCTGCCTAAGGGCACCTTTGGGCAGCTGCTTAAATAAATCCTACCTAAATAAATTCGAAACTTTTATGTTTGTTTATTATTCTATCACTTATTTAAACTATTGAACTTATTTGGGCGCGAACATGTAGGTATATTATATAGGGACCGTGCACGAAACATAGATGCAGCGCTTTCGCCGAATGTAACGCGCCCTAGTGATCATTTTAGGAATTAAGTGCTAGCAAAACACTAAGCAAAAGACAATGACATGTTGACATATTGTGTCATATCATACGTACAAACGAAAATTTGCTAACATAAGGTTCACATTTCAGTCACAAGTTAGCGTGGCAGTCTAGAAGCATGTTCTCGAAAAAATGAATTGTGTTACTCGAAAATACGAGGGTGAAACCGTAAAGCACAGCTACTGTATTTTTCGCTAATACTTCAAAACACGAATGCCATATTTTTCAAAAGCGTATAAATAAATTGTAATTCACCTCAATCTGTTCCGGAACCATCGCACACAAGATTACACCCCTTTTGGAGCATTTGTTAAAATTATTGTTGGACTCGTCGATACTCCATATATAGGGTTGTCAGGTGTCAGGATTTGCTCGGACATGGCCGAGTATTTACTGTTGTGCCAGACCAAATTTACACAAGTCCGGTCTCTCCGGCCTTTAGCCTAGTTAGGCTATTGACGAGAAAACGTTAACGTTTGTAAGAGTAAGTCTCAATAGAATAATAATAAGTGCGGACAAAAATTACCATTTTTTTTGCATAACATAGTACCTACAGGCTTTCAGAGCAAAATTTCCGGCTAAAGGGCCTGCATCAAGTCTTTTGATTTTTGCGCCTGGCAACCCTACATGTACAGTCACGAGCAATAATATGTAAACACTTTAGTACCCTATCACAATAACTTTCTTTGACAAGTCAAAGCAATAATGAGGAATTTCAAAAACACAAATGATGACAAGATATAATTCGACCACGAAAATAAGTTATATCGGCTTTCGTCGTTGACGCAGAAGACTCATCATAGGCCGATCTAATCCGATTTATAACACCAATTCAATAAAAACCTTATTCTACGACTCATTAGGCTTAAAATATAATAAGACGAGAGCCTATGCTATCGCTCGCGATACCTGTGCTGCATGACTTTTGACGTGTGTATGAATGACAGCCTATGACAGCTGACGTTCGGCTAAGCAACTGACGAATGCCAATATAGCCATTTCTCGTTTGACCAATGGGGAATGAAGAATTTGCCGTGCTAAAATATGGCCGGGTGATTGGCTGATATATTTTCGCGCCTTTCAAAAAAATGTATTCTGCGCAGGTACACCGGTGTAACTTATTTCTATGGTACTATTGTACTAAAGTGTGTATATAATATTGCTCGTGACTGTACAGTGGTAAGGCATATGAATATCACGCATATATCATCTCCAGTAACATAGGGGCTACATAACAGTAAATCTTCCGCTGCGGCGTGTGCATCGCTCGATGTTTTGTCGCTGACAACTGGTTATCAATGCGTTTGACGTTTGATTTAAGGGTCACAATTAAACTTGCGAATTTCCCGAATCTTGGAATGTTGCAAACTTGGCACAAAGGGCAGCGAAAATGTTTTGTTTGTTTCGTTTGACTTTGTTGCGATGAAAGGTATTTTTTACTTCAATGGTTATGATTTTATGATTCGTCTGTTCCTCATCTTATTCCCTTAGTTTCAGAACATCTACAAAGTAACAGAGTATATCTTGTTCGCATAGGTTGGGGTATGAGCCAAAGATGATAAAACTTTATAATATCTGTCTTGTTGGTAGTTATGGCAGATATAGGCCAATGGAAGGCTATTGCCTTAAAACAAGATAATGGATTTTGGTTTGAGCATGTTCAAAATGGGACAGAGACGGTTCCATCTAATGCTATGGTTTCCATCCAGTGGTCTGCGTACCACCAGTGGTCCGTAAAAGCCAAACTATGGCCCGCGAATGTTTTCAAATTTGCCGTGCAGTGAGTGAGAATTTTTTTATTATACATACGTTGTGGTCCCTGCTATCGAGAGTAATATAAAAGTGGTCCCTGGCCAAGAAAAGGTTGCGAGCCCCTGATCTAATGAACGTCACTAGACTCAAATGGTGGTTCCAGCACTGCTCCATCAGACTATACAACTCATACAATATTCCCCCGGCCGTAACATTAAACACCGCACTCCCCGCTCTATAGCGAGTAGCTCACGCAGACTATTGTAGTCAGGAGTTAGCTCATATATTAATCTAGTCCCTGGTGCGCCGTGAAACTAAACTGACATTTGAAGTGATAACGAATTCTGAAGGCATTCATAGACTTAACAAAACATTTATTTTCATAGTCGAAGCTAGATGAAGAAATTCTCTGAGCGTAAATATTAGGTTATGTTTGGTTTTAGTTTATCTTTAATATGCTAAATTGTAATAGGTATACGAATTAAATATAAACAATAATATCTGTGGACTTTACACTCTGCGGTAGTCTATCCCCGTGGTAAGTATTGTAATAACTTGTGTTTCGGGTACTAGACAACGGAAATATATAATAAGATTTTTATTATAGAAATACATAATATAATACATAGATAAGTTCTATAAACTAGGCAGGATTCGGAATTATGGAATCTGAAATTTTAGGACGTTAAGCTCTTATGAATTCAGCATCTTTGCTTTATTAACTTTGTTCAATTGTCTGATTATAGGTTTGAAACAAAAAAGTAGCATCGCGCAAAATAGTCATCTACTTACTTTTTTTATTTTTTTTATGTTATAGGGTTGTCCCTCCACCTGGGTTGCACCAGCAGCTACTTATTTTTTTTTTATTTTTTTATGTTATAGGGTTGCCCCTCCACCTGGGTTGCACCAGCAGCTACTTACTTCTTTTTTATTTTTTTTTATGTTATAGGGTTGCCCCTCCACCTGGGGTGCACCAGCAGGGGGTTAGTGACTACCGCCGCCCATAGACATCCACAAAACTAGGTGTCTTGCAAACGCGTTGCAGGTTTTTACAGCTACTTTATTTTTTCACTAGCTACGCCCCGCCGTTTGGTGCCTCTATTCCTTCCCTTAGAGGTGAGATTTGTGAATATGTTTTCTCAGCGGTTGCTTAAGTTCTAAAGGTTCCAGGTTCCGTGTGTGGTGTGACGTAACTATACCGCTCGAGGCCCGCCAAATTCATCGGATCCCATGAATCGGGGCCCGTCCGATGAATTTTGAACATGAATATTTTATTTACTTAATTAGGATTCTCCTCTGACCGGGGGCCACCTCCGGCTGGGGGCTCGTGGCATTTTGCCGACTTGCCACCCTGCAGTTACACCACTGGGAACAAACTACTTCTGGGTTTTGTGTTATCTCCAGCAAGCAGTTCGGAATTAGTTCCTATGCTCATTTTCTGACCCTTCATAAGGATGATATGGAAATTACAAGGCCGAAATTTGGCCAGGAAGTCTATTTATGCTTTGATAACTCCTTAGATCATTTTATATAATTTAAGCGCCGTAAAGTAGGACATTTAGCGCGTAAAAATGTTTTAAACTGATAATAATGGGCTCGTTAATTGTGACCCAGTATCGATAATGATATGTCCTCAAATCGCAACGCTTCGTTTGTAAATTTGGAAATTTCTATTAGCACAGTTAAAAATATCTACATTTTGGAGGAGCAAATAATATTTTTATCTAATACTAGTTTTTCACGCGGCTTCTACCGCGTTGAAGCCGTCAATAAATAACTATGAACATCATTCAAATAGAACTGCAATAGAATTCCAATATCTGCCACAATATTTTTTGACCCTTCTGTTTTTTTTTAAACTAATCGTTTAATATCCTAATCGCTTGGACCATGCAGGACTGTTAGGCGGAACGAAGTTTGTCGAGTCAGCTAATATCATATAATAAAGATCGTGCCGGCTCGTTTCGGCTGCGAAGTGCAAAGCAGCTTGCTCTTTTTTCTGGATCTGTCAGCAACGGGACGCTCCGGCGACTCGCGGGTCCCCGATTAAGGGCCGATCTTCAAGAAAGGAGTCACTCCGAGACTTAAAGCAACCCCGACAACTCCGAAGCATTAATCAGGGTTAGCTACCCAGCCTGATCCCCTGGCTGCGGAAAAGACGAAAGGTTGTTGGCGCTGTACAGCATCTCCTACGGAGTCCCATTCGTCTTCTGAGAGCACCCTGCTCTTTATACTTAAGTAATGAAGTCTCAAATCAGTTGAAATATATTCACGTCATCATAGTTTGTCAGGTTGACATTGTCTACGAACTTAGTCATCGCTACGTAAAGAGCTAATTCAAAATCTTCTGTCCTTTCACGGTTTTCATCTCTTCTTTTCCTGTAACATTTTCAAATTGAAACATAACCAGTAGGTACCTACTAATTAATATTTTAGCGAAATAATAATGTCAGCTTTTCCTAAATAAGGCATACATTAAAAACTGCTGCTAAAAATGCTTTCTACCCTCTGCCAAATTTTTTGAGTAATTTTTTTTTATAGTATACTATACAATCGGAGCAATTTTCTCGCACATAGACATCCACATATAAGGCCTATACAGCCAATTATGGAAATATCTGCTCATTCTCCTAAATAAGACAGGTACATACATTAAAAACCGCGTACATACATAAAGCTTTGTCTACATTGTTTATGTATTAATAAAGTATAGAGTCCAATGACGGGCGTTTACGGTACCCTCGTCACGTCCGCCGGAATTAACTATGGACGGTTCGCTCATTACTTCGGTATGTTAATGCGGTTTTCACATAATTTGTTACTTGTCTCTTTTTGAGGCGTCCGCGCTTATTAAAGGCGCGGCTAAACTACACGATCAGTATTAGCGAGTTCGATGTGCAA
>LUGF01041589.1:209554-221894 GCA_001625245.1 Calycopis cecrops
CGCGACAGCACAGCTGTCACTTTACGCCGGTCTCGTGTAAGCGAGAGAGAGAGAGAGAGAGAGAGAGAATAAAACGAATTTCAAAATAATTTTTGCCCCAGAGATGCGAGTAAAATCTAATAAACATCATGAGCTCAAACTTTTAAGCTGAAGCAGCTTACCGAGATCTGCCTGGTATATGGTATGCCTGGTATAACTATTTCAGTAACGGTGGCCCATGGAGGTGGAAGGAGAAAGGAGGATAGTGCAACTGTATAGCCTCTTTGCGGATGCCTATGGGCGTCGGTAGACATGAAAATCGCTCTGACTACTTGTTTGCCCCCACTATACCATAAAAAACTGAATATACAGTTCTGAATTCGAGTCCATACCAATTTAATCGCCCCCGCCTGTGTCCATGCTTTTTTGGAACAAGCATTGAATTACATCCAAAATGGTACCCTCTTTTTGATCAACTCAACAAAGGAGTTAGTGATAAATCTGAGAGGCCTTAAGTTTACTGAAGTTATTTTCAAATCACCTGCTACCTAATGACTACCCGGTTGAAAAACATAAAATCTCAACGACATTTTTTTAAATTAATTACAAAAATGGTTTCTATAAACTTGTATCAATAATACCTCCTAACTGCCTCTGGGGGTCGTTACTTCTTATTAATGACCCCTTATGACCTTTTTCTGTCACCGTAAAGTGCTTTATTATTTATTGGGGAGCTGTAATGAGTTTTGTTGGTTTATTTTTCATATAATGTTGACGGAGAAAATGTTTTGAATTAACCATATTTTAGTATGATGGCCTCACGTCTCTTTACGGAGTACCCCTTTTTTTACGGTTCTCAATGCTTATGCTTCAATATTTTGTAAGAGTTCAGGACAGGCTTAAGGCTTGCGCAAACGAGGGGACAAAAATGTATGCGAAGTACCGCGTACTTTTAATCCCTCATTTGCGTTACTCGATACGATACGATAAGCGATCCATTTTAGCGGACAAAAATCCGTCGTCTGCGCAGGCCTTTACGGGTATTTTTGTCCGGGGGATTGCTAATCTATCTATCATTAGAAGTAAAAACACAACTAGTACTTGAGTATATTTTTAGTTGCCTTTAGAGACGGCAACTAAAAAACTACTAATGGAATATCACATTCAATATGTGATAAAGAAACCAGGTGTTTCTAATGTTATCTGAAACGTATTTTTAGAGATAAATTTGCACCAAATACAACCAAAAGATTTAAGATAAAAAGAATAAGAATAAAAGAATAAGATAAGTGTAATATTAACTAGCCACTGGAATTTTGATCAAAGTTCAAAGAAAAAAAAATATTTGAAAAAAAATGAAAAAATTCACTTATTTGTACTTATAACGAAACCAAAAACAGCAAACATAGAGAACTAAAAAGTCAGCTAAAACAAGTCACAAAGTACGCTGTGATATGTCTCAGATCGGTTTGTGCTTCAAAATAAAAGTAGGCTATTACAAGTTGATGGCTATCGAGACCGTTTACCGGCCCCAAACTACCGTGAACACTCCGACGGCTGTGTCAAATGGAGTTGTGGATTTACGAGCCTGACCACTTTAATGGGTCAAATCGACCCCACGACGTCTTAAAACTGGCTGCCAGAGATTGAAAATTTCAGTAAATTGTAAAAATTGCCGACGTGATTCTATTTTTGTTAGTGAAGCTGTGAGTGTATTCTAAAGTAGACTTTAGCGCTTTGGGTGCTCTTGGGAAGTTGGGAAAATTGCAATGATATCGAAACGCTTCGAAAAAGCACAAACCGGTGTTTAGGTAGATACTAAACGCGTTCATTGTTACAACAGCATTAAAATTTAATTATAAATCTCCTAGGCTATGTATCAGTATTTATTCTTTCGATTATGATACAGAATTAAAATATAGTTACTGTTACTAATAGAAGACATACCTGAAAGTTTCATTTTTTTTCACACACGTTTGCTTACAAGAATCTATTTTACACTTGGCAGAATAAAACAAGATCGTAACAAAAATAATGGTTATTAAATACAGCTAGTACCGCCATCTAGTTTCAAATAGCTTTAATTTACAACAGTGGCATCTGTTGGCGAATAGTGAGTTAAACGACTATATCAACTCCGGGAGCGCGGTCTAATCGGGCGTAACATGAAAAATGAAGTCCACACGAGCCATTACATTCTGTGATTTTTATTCTAATAAATCGTTGTTCGGTTCTGTTCTCGACGGCATGTCGCGCGCGTGTAATTTTTTATTAAATCGAACCTTTTCCTTGTTTTATTGTGGACCTAATTTGCACAAAGTTTTATTTATATTGGCTATATACGAACCACGTACACGTCTTGTATGGCATTGAAATTTCTAACATTGTGAAATATTATATTATTATTATGCCTTATGCCTGTGAGATCGAGGAAGTAGCTTACAGTTTTCTGGAAGGTCTTGTTCTCGATGCATTTACTTGAAATTCCGCTAGTCTATCAGACTTACCCCGTTCATTCATAAGTACACTGATACTATCATATTGTATGCGATTTAGTACTTTATTTTAATGACCATACGAAGTAATCAGATATTATGATATCAGGAATGGCAATCAAAGAATATGATAATGGTGTATCTATATATTCATTACCTTTATTCTGTTCTTTATGGAAATGTCAAAGGATTATCTCATTTGACATTCCCATATTATTTTATATTATAACCTCATGTTTCCTTGCTTTTAACAAAAAAAGGGCAGCAAATTAATCTACATAATCTACATTAACAAAGAAGTTGGAGCACATTATAATCTGCCTCCCTTCAAGGTTTTATTGCGGATTTATATTTCATGAGCTGACATTATGTAGGTTTATTAAACATCTACGTGTTATTAATTAAATAGCTCTCCGGAGGGTAGGGCCTTACGCGTAAACATGTGTAGCGCAATCAAGTGTGTGAATATGCAAATTGGAGGTTACATACTTAATAACACACGACATGGAACATACAAAAATTATGTAAGACGAAATATAATCGTAAACGTAAGAAAATATAAGTTTTTGAAGAGCTTTTTTTTCGTAAGAAATTATACTATCTATTTTACAATTAATATAAGTACATATAAATCTAAACTAGTGTATTGTAGTGTTAGTCGTGTTTTGTTGCTTGTATATATAAATAATCTCTGAAATAAAGAGTATTATTATTATTATTATAAATATTGTAGGAGTACGACGAGACAGTACTCTTCTGGTTGGCGGAGATAGCGATAACGTAGGAAATAGATACTTTCAATACAATGATCGCTCAACACTAGTTATTATATTTATTATGATGATACTGAAATTAGACTTGATTACTTTATTGATATTAGATTATTTTTTTTATATTTGACCTACTGTTCCTCTGGATATATGACCAGCCGACTTTTTCAATTCATCAAGCTTTAATAATAATTTATTAAATTAATTGAATCATTTGTGTACTTAAAAATAGTATGTATTATTATCATACGATCTGAATCCGAGCTTTCCTCCTTACTGTCAAATGATATCCGTTTATTAATTATGTTTTAATTCGTTTCAGGTATTGGAGATAAGGAAGGTCGATCGTGTCTTGATAACTGAAGATAACCACGAAGATCAAAAAAGAAAATCAGCCGCCATTAGTGAAAAAGAAAATCTTCAATCAACTCGACCCATCACGATTATCAATATAGGCATAATGTTTTAGCTCGGGAAATTCCTTACCTTTGGCAAAGTACCCAAATCGAGCGTGTTCCACAGTATGTTTCCTGTAGAACAAGCTGAGAGGACCTTAGCATGAATAGTGTAACATGATCACTCCAAGAAAATCGATTGTGGTGATCAGATGGACTTGTGTAGATAAAATTATGATTTTAAGACGTCAACACAGCAGTAGCAATGGCTGGTCAAATTCCAGCTCATAAAATAGATTGCCAGATTAGACCCTAGAACTTAGCAGCAGTATCTTAGGTTTTTCACGGAAAATTACAAGGAATTGTACTTTAAAACACATTGTATTGATCTCTACATTCATGAAATTGTTATGTTCTACAAACAAAGCCAACAATTTCAATCTCGGGTATATTAGCATTTTAAAAGGCCCCTCAATATAGTCCTGCGACACATAATATATGCGGTGCTCGTACTTCATGACGTCGCCGAATATAATTATCGACGCAAGAGCAGTTGAGCTGCGGTAAATAATGAAGAGGGCTCCACTGGAGTTGAGGTGTCATGCATAAGTGACGTCAGATATTTCCTATCTACCCGCATTAATATTCAAGGGAAAGGGAGATCGATTTTGAGGCGGTTTTTAAGTTTTTGCGCTCAGCATTTTCAACGCTGGTTTATGTTAATGCTAAACTGTGTGTGTGTGTGTGTGAGAGAGAGAGAGAGAGAGTGTGTACGCACTTTGTGAGCATTGAATCTATATATTTAATTACAATGTTTAAATAAACATAGGACTTTAGAATAATGTGAATAATTCAATTAAATGATGTATTTTACATGTGGATAATTTAAAATTTTCTTTTGATTTAATTGAATAAGATGTGCCATCTTTTTTTTAGTTTAGTATATTTAGGTACTTTGGTATATACTCTTGGGTATATTATTTACATTAAGCACATAAGAAATTTAAGAATACTACAGCGAATTATGTTTATTTTATAAAAATGTGTTGTTAGAAAGTGAGTATTAGTTGTATAAACAAATCAAATCATTCATTGAAAAGATTGAAAAATTGAAAAGGAATGCTCGCCATTGTTTTACTTTGAAGAAGAAAATAATATACACCCATGTATCATCCCTACAAGGGGTTTCAAAATTAAAATATTTTGTTCGCAGGTCATCTAGAAGCCATCTATAAGTCGAATATCAAATTAAACATCCATACTTTGCGTTTTAATGGTGACTATCCATGTTACGATCACAATTTGGACGCAGAGTATAAAGCACAACAGCAAGAATTCAGCCAGCCGCCGTCTACCCGCCACAAGATGTCGCTACAGAGTTTGTACAGTGTCGTGCCCTTGTCATTCTTCTTGCCCTGTGTGTTTATACTACTGGACGGAGAACTGATAAGGGCATGTCCTGTATATATAGCATCGATATAAAGAAGAAAGAAGAAGAACAGAAGATCAAATCAATTTTCAATATATAAAGATATATGCTGACACTAGTCAATACCTATTGCAATACCCATTAATGTTGTCCTATTAGAAATATTTTCTTTTTCTTTTCGCGGTATATTAAATACTTTATGACCTCAACATGTTGTTTACTTATTGTACAGTGTCATGTCCACGGGAAGACTGTGACCACAGTGTTCATTATTATAAATTCAAAAAGATATGAAAATGTCGAGGAACTTTGTATGTATGTAATTCTTTCACTCGATAAGTAAATTTAGATTTTACAATTTGAATAACCATGGTATAACATAAAAAAATGCCCAAAATACGGACTTGTTTGCATATATTTCTGCTGCAGGGCTCAGTTAGTACTTAATGTAATCCAGGTAATAATCCCCTCACATATTACCTATACTTTGTACTTTTAGTACTGGATCGTGTTATTTACGCTAAGTAATGTAATTCTGGACATGGAAACTAACTTACACAAATTGGTCCCTGGACTATCAAGTTTATATGAAATTTCAAATTAACTGTGTGAAAGGTGTAATTTTTCTTTGTAGTTTGGGGCAAACGAGAAGTCCGAGCCATTTTCACGATTACCGACTCCCATAGACAACCACATAGATGTTAGACAGACATATATCGGGATGAAAAATAGATGTTGGCCGCTTCTCAGACCTTCTCGAAATACACACAAAATTTCATGAGAATCCATTCCAGCTGTTTCGGAGGAGTTCGATCACGCACATCGTGACACGAGAACTTTATACATTAAAACACACTATAATCTAAAGTCAAGTAAATTATTTATTAAATGTGATGTAACTAAAGCTGTGTTGTGTATAAAACATAATGTATATAGACCACAATATATACGGGTATATCATAGTAATTATCTCTGTCATTAGTATATCATATATCACATACACATATGTAACATAATTTGTTAAATCTAATAACATAATATACATATAACATAATAACTACAATTAAAATCTATTATAACTGTTTTATAAATACAGTTTATAGGATAATTTATATCTACAAACATAATACAAATATTACCTTTTATATTTCTTTAAAATTAAGATATGATACTATATGATATTAAGATATGATATAGAATATGTTTATAATGAATGACTTAAGTTACGTAATACCTTTGTACCTTGTACATTTGAATTTATTAAAAATAAAGGAATATATTTAATTTAAAATTGTTTCACTTAACATGATTTCTCTATTATAGGTATACATATAGCACATATTGTAAGAAGCGTAGGTATCTTCAGTGGATTAATGAAGGCGAATAATGATGATTATAATAATGTTAATGCTCAATTAAAACTTGAAATAGAATCGAAACTAAAATGTTAAATAAAATAGAACTATGAAATTATACTCTTTTACATCATCAATTAAATCTACCACCGATTCAAATAGATCCATGGTCTGGGAAGAACCAGCTGAACAAACTCTGTTGATCCAGGAAAGTGCAGAAGCTTTAAATTAAAACCTTTAATAATTGCAATTTGGTGTAAAATTTAAATATGTCTATTTCAAACCACTCTTAAGTCGTAAGCTACATTTGCTGATGTTTAAAGTTTAATACAAGGCACTGCAGTTTTCTTATGCAAATGGATTAGATATACATGCGGAATGTGCGATTTCATTTCCGAGTCAGATCAACAAGCTTGTTAACATGGAGTATATTATACAGTCATGAATTGATCTATTTAGGTGAGCTTTAACTACTAGAATAGATCTAAATAGATCAATCATGACTGTGACGTCACATGATAGAAGCCAGGCGTCGTCTTCAAGAAAGTAGTGTAGAACACTAAAACTATAGTGTTACCCAACTCTACTCGTCGCGAGTGACGGCTTCAATAGAAATAAATTCAGTATATTCTCCGTCGTCCTGATACCTGTGTCCCTTCACTTATATTTTTTAATGAATGTCAAAATAATCGAGCTTGACCAATATGTTGTGTATGTATGTTTGCTCGACGCGATTAGACTCTAGAAGCATCACTTTTAATGAATTTATATCTTTATTTCTTCTTTACAAAATCTTTACAAGCATCAGCTTTTTAATTAGTTACTACAGAAATGCTTCTGATCTTCTGCGTGAGGACTAGACACTTCAATTATATTACTGAGATCAGCCTTCAGGATACGAGTCTGGTCCAACTGCACGGTTTTGCTGCTCTTGTCAAGGTCTTGGTTGTAACACCATCCACAGTAAGAAGTTAGAAGCCTTCACACAGCTGAACATCACCTACCTACTACCCGGACTTAAGAAGATGATTCTTACTTACTCACTCACAATTAAATAATGAAAAGGAAAGGATCACAATCAATCCTCACAAATTAATAACTTTTAGTAAATTTTCGTCTGAAAAGTACCTAGTAATCTAAGTTTTGAGGATAATTTTGTTAAGTGCCTACCTGTACCCATAAATATAGTCAATAGTAACTGCAAATGACGAGTAAATGTTCTGCACAATTGCAGTAAAATACACTCTCACTGCAATTATTTCAACATTTACAGAGTATTTCCTTTTAGGAGACGGCTCATCTGATAGTAAGTAAGTATTGCCAAGAAGTCCACAAGATCGGATAGACTTGACTGCCTTTAAGAAATACCTAAGTAACATAAATACTCTGTGAAATTAAATGTACACACTAGCTTTGCCCTGCGGTTTCACCAGCGTTTAATTTCTAAGAAATTCATACAAAATTCTACACCCTATTTCACCCCCTTAGGGGTTGAATTTCTAAAAATCCTTTCTTAACGGATGCTTACTTCATAACATCTACCTGCATGCCAAATATCAGCCCGATCCGTCTAGTGGTTTAGACTGTGCGTTGATTACTATGTCTCCTTTGAGTTTTGTATATATATAGATAATAATTTAAAACATATCCATATTAAAACATCCACAACCGACGCGGGATTCGAACCTGCATTCATTGCAACGAGTATTTAGTACTCGTACCTATATCCGATATGTAGACAAGTGCACCATTCGGTCGACTACATTATTGCTAGACGTAACCCCAACAGAAGCAATCAATGTTCCAAACAATATAGTTCATGTTAGACATAGTGCTCTTCAAAACCTCGTAATAGTTCTAGAACAACTAGAGCTATTACTAAGTACTAATTTTGATTAGGTACCTGTCTATACGCTGTATTTATTGAAAACGAATTGAAAACGAACGAAAACGAAGCCAATCATGTGAAATAACCTGCAAATCCTTTTCTGATACTGATGGAAGATCTATAACAGGTCGAGGCAGTATCGGAAACGGTTTTAACGGCTTCTTGGGCAGACTATAGAATAAGGCTATCCTCTCTTCCCTTAGAAAAAAACAGGTAAGCAGAATAATTAAAAAAAATAAGTATCAGGAACATAATATACAACCCAGACTGGCTCCTACTTAGAGCCTCCTACTTAGCAATAATAATCCATTTTGATGTGCATTTCTTTCGAGCTTGCACTGTTTTTAGCTTAGATTCAAATTTCAAAATCATCCCTCAGTTTTTTCTTCTGATAAGAGGGGCTTAAAATGGCTTTGCCCAAAGTGCATGACTTGCCATTACTAAAATTACTATCAACTCTTAATTATAATATATTATAGAAAAGGCACGTAGAGACAACTTACTTACGGCTAATCCTTAACTTAACCTTGCGATACTCCCTAGAGTTCCATATACCACTTGAGCTTGACAATATAATTAGTTAATATTATGTTCCGTGCCTTATGTACATAACTAGTAGATACATAGCATTACTGCGATTTTTTTTGGTATAGGGGGGCAAACGAGCAGTCGGAGCCATATACCCGCATAGAGGACATACCTAAAGAGGCGCTGCCCTCCTTTCTCCTCAAACTTCCATCGTCCACCGGCTTTTTACACACAGCACGAAACATGAGCATAAGTCTACTTTACGCCGGTCTCGTTTAAGCAGAGGTACCTCCCCGGTCGTGCCGACCTAGTCCGGCACGTCCCAGTCATATATACTATCTCTATCAAAAATTTATCGCGCTACCAATATAAAAAGCTTGATATTCTTGCCTTGCGTAGAGATACCGTTCGCTGTGCATCTTCTATCGTATTTATCACGGGGAGTGTTCCGAGGAATTGTTTTCCATCATCGAAAGAGTCCCATGATGGAATTCCCGCAGCTGAATTCCATCATGGGACTTCGTGCCGAAACTCCAAATTCCACCGTCACCACCTAGATCCTCCGAAGTCCACTATCCATCTTCATTCATTCATCCCGCGCACCATTTCAATTTGAAATCAGCTGCCCCTCTCATACTTCCGCACCGATACGAACTAGAGATCTTCAAGGAAAGATCTTATTCTTTCCTTAATGCTCGGCAACGGATGTGTTAGACCGGTGGACCTGGTGTTACGGATGTCTGTGGGCGTTGGTGATTAACTTTATCAGGTGACCCAACTGGTCGTTTGCTTCCTATGCCTATAAAAGGCCACAGAAATTTGAAATTTGGTACTTACATGATGTGAGTGAGCACTAAGAGAATATTTTTAGAAATTCAACACCTGATTGAGTGAAACAGGGGGGTGAAGTTTAAATGAAATTTTCTCATTTCTGGACTTAGAAATAAAAAAATGATATGGTCAGGATTAACTTTAGTTTTCGACCATTCTTTCACTAATAGAAAAGTAAGTAAACTACTAATAAGTAACATAGGCCATACTTTTTTTACGATAGTTCAATCGTAAAAAAAATATTTTTGATGCCTAGAAGTGCGCACGGGTCTAATAAATATATAAATGGCACTTCAGGTGTCAAAAATCACAATTGTAGGTCGAAGAATATACTGCAGTCTACAGTACACATCGCTGTTATCAAAATATGAGACCCCTTGACCTACAAACAGATTTGGCATGAAACAGGGTCTTAAATCACAATGCAAAGAGAGAACTGAAACTATGTATGACGTCGCAGTAAGGTATTTCAACCCTAAATGCTCTCAGTTTTAACATTTCTAGTTATTTAACTACAGGTTAACAACTTTTCGAAATAATAAGTGAAAACATTTTGAATTACATAATTTGAAGTGATTAGATGATTTTTTTTGGGGTTGGGCAGACGAGCTGTCCGAGCCGTTTTCATATCTACCGACGCCCATAGACATCCGCATACACATGCGCTGCCTGATCTCCTCCCACCTACATGGGCCAGCGGCTACTTGTACACCGTACGAAATGCGACAACACCTGTCACTTTACGCTGGTCTCGAGTAAGCGAGAGGTACCTCCCCGGTCGTGGCCGCCCAATTCGGCTGCATGCAAGCATGCAGTGTGGCACTACCAAATGATTTAAAAACTACTCTTGGTGTATAATAATAACTAAACATGAACTATTCAAGAGTGTCTCTCAAAATTAATTCATTCATTAGGTCGGCACGTCTGTAAGAGTGCATCTGACTTATTCATGCCGGAGAGAAATGATGCTTTGCAATCGCGTTACGTGTGTTTTGTGAGAATGTAGATAGTCCAACCTCTATTAGTCCCAACCGGGGAGGTACCTCTCGCTTACATGAAACATGGCGTGAATTGACAGCTGTGCTGTAGCGTTTCGTGCGGTGTACAAGTAGCTGATGGCCCAAGGCGGGAGGAAGACGTTTATGGTGTATATATCTACTATCTATGCCCCGCGGTTTCGCCCGCTTAATTCTGTCATAGGACTGCAGCGCCATCTGCCGGGATGATTGTGAATCTAAACCATTCATACACGAAATGCCGTCAAAGCGTTTAAGAGGAGTTCAGTGACATACACACGAAAAGATAAGAATGTTTATAAAGGGAGATATACAGGGTTGATAAAAGCGAGAGGCATTAAATGAAACTGCATATACTATAAGTGCCCACAGTTAATCCGAAACTATTAAAAATAAGTTTACGACAGATATACGAAAATACTTTTTTCAAAATAGCTAAACAGCGAAAAATCATAAGGATGTTTTGTAACGTCTCGTACAGCGAACGGCAACCTCGTACGGGGTGAATGACCCCGGCCGGTCAAAGTCGGCGATCAGCTGCGATACAGAGTGTACGAAATCCTGTGGCTAATTTATTGCTCCGATTGATCTGATTTTTGTTGTGTAGCCTGAAAATAATACACTAAATATGTGATTTCATTTAATGCCTCTCGCTTGTATCAACCTTGTATATTATATAGGTTGATGATGTCTTCCGTTCTTTTGAATTCTCTGGTCGTGCGGGATGGTGACGAGTGTGTGGGTTGCTCGTGAGCCAGACTTCCATAAAGTGACTAAATGTCCACGTATCTTCTGTATTACACAAAACATATTCTTTTGAATCAAGAATAATGTGATTTTTAATGTACTCCAACGACAACGTGTAAGTATAAATAAAGGGACAATTTTTACCGCGCCATACCCGAAGTGAAAAGTTTCTAGCAAAGTGCCTAATATTTTACACTTAATAAAACTCGTGCACGGATGTTGCTCTTTATTTTGAATTAGGCGTTATATAGATATAAACCCAAAAACCAACCAAAAACCTACTTTGGTCGAAATACAAAAAATGCTATTAATTATAAAAATATACTTAGTTAAAATGCAAGTGCAATATTTTTATTACTTAAGGGAGCGAACGAGCAGTCGGAGCCATTTAGTGGCAATCCTTAACCAGAGACATAAGCATAATCGCTTTGTAGTTACGTGGCCCTCCCGCCTTCACAATGGGCCACCGTAAACTCACAAATCGCTCGAGATGCGGCAGCACAGCTGACACTTCGTGATGCAAGTGCTCTTACGCAGTACCTATGACATGATCAGTGCCCTATTGCTGATAGATCGGGGGCACTCCACCACAGCGGCCGACGGCTCTCGTCGTGGTTTTTAGTCGGTACGGGGCCCCGTGGCGAGTCCGACACACCCTTCCGGCTTACCCAGGGCCGGTAGGACGCTGCCTTGAAGCATTTTCCCTGCGTCAACAAGAAAAAAGCGTAAGACATTATCTCTTGCAAGTTATCAAATCGTATGCTTAACCATTACTAATACTGTCATCATCTGTCTTACCGATCTACAACCTACTTAATTTAAATCACCTGGCTGATGACGCCCACAGAACTTGTAAACCCTGAATTGGCCACCGTAAACAAGCAACAACCTCACAAAGAACAAACCT
>LUGF01041601.1:22260-46207 GCA_001625245.1 Calycopis cecrops
ACTATAGTTGTATTGGCTTACGGTTTCTTTTTATTATATCAATCATCAGTTCCTTCGATATTACAGTTGTTTCAGTTATTTTAAGCTCTAGTTAGAGCTTTTCTTGTATGAGTAATTAGATAAGAGGTAGTGCCACACTGCATGCTTGCATGTTGCCGAATTGGGTCGGCACGACCGAGGAGGTGGCTCTGGTTCTGGCTTACTCGAGACAGGCATAAAGTGACAGCTGTGCTGTCGCGTTTCGTGCGGTGTGTAAGTAAACGGTGGCCAATCATCAAAAATCAAGTTTTAACACAATAAGATTAAGGTACTGGCCAAAACATATACCTTGGCTCGGGACAACAGCTGGAGTAACTCAGTTGAAAAGTCGAGCAAAGTTACATGTTTTAGCTAGTACCTTTAAGAAATTTTTTATTCTTAAAGTAACGAAATGTGTAACAAAATCAAAAGTGTCAGTAAGTAAGTGTGTGTATTTGATCATCTTGTTATTTAGTGACACAATTATTTTTTCAATATAGAAGACAGATGTTCCTGCTGGCCCACTAGGGACGATAAAGGACGGAGGGCAACATGACTGCATAAAAATTTTGCAGTCATCAAAAGGCCCCGAGTGCTCGTTTGCCCCTCGAGCTTAAAGATAATGAAAATTGTCGCAGTGTGCAAAGCGAAGTTAAATTACTGAGGGGCCTCGGGTTCGCGCGGACGCAGACAGTCACTTGGGTACGTATCGTCAACGTTCGATGGTTAAAAACAAGATTGTTTACAATATTCGATGTCTAGTATGATTTGGTACTTTGTTGCGAGTTTTTTGTGATTGAGAGACACAAATTGTTATTTCTCTCGCCTTCTGTTTTATCTGTATTAATAATTTTGTATTAATCTTAGGCAAATTCGGCAGCAGCTATGTTTGTACACAGGGTTACATTTTGGTCACTTGCCAAATTTACAGGTATGGTTCAGAATCAATAATATATTCGATTTATGAATTAAAAACAAAATAAAAAATAATTAGATACAATTACTTTATCCCACGTTATAAACATATTTCCTGGTCACCACGTGACGTGACTCGCGAGTCGCTATCGGTAGGCGTCACTGATCTTGAGTTCGATACACTTCGTGAGCGAACAACGATCGTTGTATTTTTAAGAATCATTTCAAATCGATTTTTGTTTGACAAAATATTACAATTAGACGGCAAAATTTAAAACACACCCTTGGTATTATGTTTACTTCCTTATTTCATTATTTGGCCGGTGATCAAAATGTAACCCTGTTTGTGACATGATATGATATGGTGCCGGTTTCGGCCACGACGACTGTATTCGTTCCAATTTCTTCGGTCCTGTGCTCTTCGGTGGCTCACATATTACCATGTCACTTGTAAGAAGACTCTCTGTACTGATTTCCTGCAATGTATGCCACACACGACAAGACAACCGCGACTAACATCATCATTACTTGTCTATGTAGCGTAAGACATACTAATAATATATGATGATCTATACTAATAATAAGTTATCCGTTTACAATTCAACAATAGTAATATAAACAGACTAAGGTAAGAAGTTACCAGCGTACCTGTTTAGCGAGTAATTAAAAGTGAAACTAAAGTAATAAGGAGTAAGGTTGAAGTTGCTCATTGTTCTCCCATTAGCCATACGCTCGTTGAACGTAATATAACCAACTACAAAGTTCTGTAATAGACCGCGTTTGTACCGCGCGTCATGTTTGTTCGCGTTTCAATTAGATCCACCACCTTGCTACGATCGATTCGCTGTTTAGAAGCTGAATGCACCGACCAGACGCTCCCCAGCGCACACTTAAAAACACCGAACGAGGCGATTTATGGTCGCCGCATAATTATCAACGCGGAAAGGGATCGTAAACCTCTCGCCTACAAAAGCCAAGACGATACTATTACGTTACGTTTCCCATTAGTGTGCGTTGCAGCATGAAGTTTCATACAAAAAATACTGAACGGCTCGAGGTGACACGGTTACGATCCCTTTCCGAGTTGATAAGTGCGCTGCGATCAATAGTTGTAAAGTGACTGCGAATGTTACGTATCGAGCATAAGAGCTGTCGCGTAAATCGCGCCATTCCGATACCGCGACTGAACAGAGAGTCGCTAAATCGTGGCGCAGCATCGAAGCAGTCGCAAAGTCGCCGATCGCCACTGCTAAAAGTAGCGAGTGAACTGTCCTTAGGTAAAACACGCGACTTTGGCTGCTTTGTTTATTACAGCGTAGTGCGCTCCTTCTCCCCTTCAATGGGCCACCGGCTACTCACAAACCGCATGAAACGCGACAGCATAGCTGTCACTTCACAAAAGTATCTTATCAGAGTATTTCTCTCTTATGAGACTGTGAATGCTGGCGCAATTTAGCATGGCATCTCTTACTAAAAAAAATCCACTACTTAAGAAAGAAAGAAAGAAAGAAAAGTTTATTTGTGAAATAGGAATACACATTTTGCTTTACTACCTAATCAGATTTAATTATAACAAATTGGTCCCAACTCAGTATTTGCTGATTTTCACCAGCACTGGTCTTCCATTGGGGCCATTTAGCAAAGCCACGAAGCAGATACACAACTTAGAAATTGATTACAGACTACAAAGATCACATATTTAAGTTAAGTTATATTTCTATGTACCCATTGTCACTTATATTATAAAGACAAATCGAACTACATCTTATAAGAAAATTCATCAAACCATTTTTTATAGCATAGGAGGAACCGTTACAAAAGTAACAGAATTCGAACTCTAATCTAATGTTCGCATTTTTTTCCACCTGTAGCTAAATATCGTGAGATGTAAAGGCACCACCACAACGGGTCCCTGGGTGTCTGCGCTGAACAACAATACAAGTAGTTAACTAGATACAGCTCGCACATATCCAACTATTGGATGGAAGATTTAGTTTATTTAAGGCTTTTTACCTTTAGGAACCGTCCAACCAGCCCTAGTTGAGTCGGAAGGGTATGTCGGCCTCAGCACGGGGCCCCTACTGACTAAAAACCACTGTGAGAGCCTGCGGCCGCCGTGGTGGACGGGTTTTGATGAAACTTTTTTGTTATATAGGTAGGTATAAGTCCTCGATAACATTTAGGCAATAATTTATGAATATAATATACAACGCTGCGGTCGGTATCACGACTTGAAATACACTATTGTAGGGCAATATAACAGATTGACAATTCGGCAACATAACATTACACGTTACCATGACAACACATTTTCCAATTATGATAAGACAGCGGTTGTCGGGTCGACTAGTAATGTATAAAATAGGCTTCCTTGTCTAGTGGCACACAGGTTCAGCCGCAGAACGTTAGGTCCCGGTTTTGTAAGTTAAGTGCAATAGTGGCCTTTTAATTTTTAATATCAATCAGAGAGTTGGCAGTATCACCCTTCATCTCGTCATAAGAACACCTTTTCAGAATAATACGTACAATAAATCTTACATGTGCTTTAGACCATACAACTGAAGTAAACCTTAATTATTGATTTTCATTACCGTAGTAACAGTGACATTATATATCATATGATATTTATTTGAATAGAATTTGAGTGACAACTTCCATTGGCCTCGCCCAATGTGTGATTTTTGTAACGCTCTCGCCATCTTACTCACCAAGTCTAGCGCGCGTATAGTAGTTTTACTTCAAAAATGCATATTTTACTTGCCATCTGATTCCACTCGTAACGAAAGAAGACACTTGAGAAAGACCTTCTCTTTTTCGCAATTGTATTTTCCAATTCAAACCGTTTTCGTAGCAGATGCTCTACGGTTACATTCGACGACCAGGCTGGCGCAGTGGTACAGGGCTCGGTTAAGTGGAGCATGTTGCGCCAGGGGTCGCGGGTTCGAATCCCGCCTTGGTCATGGATGTTTATCTATGTATTATATGTATTTCTATAATAAAAATCTTAAATATATAAAATTTCTTAAATTTATAAAACATATTAAATATATTCCGTTGTCTAGTACCCGTAACACAAGTCCTTACGGTACTTAGCACGGGGCTAGGCTAACGTGGTGTGTAAAAGTCCACAGATATTTATTATTTATTATTATTCAATTTCGTAGCACTTGTAGACCCGAACGGATGGATTCATTATAAAACGTAGACATCAAAATATACTTCGAGTTTGATAATACGTTGACTTATACTATAAAGGCCGTCGGGTTACCTATTTCGACTTTTGGACCAAAAGTTGCGGGTAATACCCGAATAGTCAATCCATCAACGGGTATGCTCTGCCCTCTCATGACAAAATAACGCAACCCGGGTTACGTCGTTTTGTCGTGCACATGCTTATTGAATTTCTCGTACCTTAAGGTGGTTGCGCACTTATGAACTCGGAAAGGGATCGTAACTGTATCATTTCAGCCCTTTTTTTAACTTTGCTAATTTTGGATTGCGTCATTTTGTCATCAGAGACGACGAGAGCGACGCTTCCCGAGTTTCTGCTATCTTTAGCTTCCGACTTTCAAGTCAGTAGTATCCGATTAGAACACCTAGTTTCGAGAAACGTTTTGGGCAGACAGCAGCATATCGGACAGTGGAATACCAATGGCACTGCATTATTAACTCTATGAATTCAAGCATCACAAAAGTTCTTCAGACTACCTGACATAGGGATGTCTGAATTGCAATAAAGTAACGACATATCGATATACCTGTGTGCTAACGAGGTGACAATCTTGCTCTGAGGTATCAAACTGACCCTTATCATGGCCGCCGCTTTGTCCTCATCAATCCAGACGCCATTTGTCTTGTCCTTCGAATGAATCAGCAAAAGAAAGCAGATTAAGGTACAAAATATGAAAACATTTTATATGATATTTTAGTCAGTTAAGAGCATTTAAGGGGTCAATATTTTCAGGGCCTAAACGTTTACAAACGGGATATTTTTTTAACTTCCTCTTGTTTTCTGTGTATTAAATATTGTGTTACAGATAATCAGGGCTCCGAACACTATTTAATTTCAGTGCAAAGTCTGAACTTTTGGACAAGATGTTTTACGAGTATCTTTTGCATAAATAATAAAAAATAATAAGTATAAATATCATTGATTGAACATTCAGATACATGAACTCCTTTAATAAACTCTTTCAACAAAAATAAAATATTTACCAAATTTATTTTTCGCACTCGTGATTTTTTGTTATACCAGATTGTGAAGTATAAGTGTAAATTAATGAAATATGTTCAATTGTTTACGCGTGAAAGAATAACAGACATACATGTAAACATTTAGTATGTGTTTTTTGTTGCTGTTTGTCATACAAACTACAGAATGATACAGATATGTATCATGATTTGGAATAACATAAAAAGACGTCCTGAAAAAAAATATATTGACTTTACGCGGATGGTACAGTACGACAGCTAGTAAATTCAACATATCCATTACATGAGTGCAATTCTCTCAAATTAAATCGCTTTCATTTTAAAGAATGTCGTGCCTTTTCTCTAAACAGCTTACATGGTGAAACTGCGTCCAGTAAATTTCTAACAAATGGAAGTTGTTAAATATTTCAACTTGAAACATAAGGAAAGGCAGTCGGTAAATACAATTCGGTTGAATTGATGTACTTTATTTTAAAACTACAATTGTATTGGCTTCCAATTTTATTTTATTACATCTATCATCAGTATGTCTTTGTGATTCCAGCTAAATTACACTCTAAGCGTTCCGGCAGCTATCAAGCGTGCTTAACTCTTAGACTGCTCGTTATAACGATAACCAGCGTGTCTTATGCTCTGAATAACCTAAACATTTTAGGCGTCAATTTTCGACACTCCAAAATTATTATGGTGTTCTTAGTCAATTTTAAGTGATAGAAATCGAATTGATATAGGTAAGCATTTGTTATATTTAAACAGTTTGTATGTTTACTATATACTCTGAACCTCGTTTAGGTTCTTATAGCTATTTGTTTTAAGTTTGATAATGTGGTTTTTGTTATTAGTAGGATTAAATAATAACAATTTCAAAAATATTTTTGATAATTTCAGTGCAATAAAAAATATATAACGGATTTTATCGCGGTTTATTTAATTTTTACGAGCCCGACTTTTCAGTCCACCCGTGACCATATCAGTCCACCCGTGACCATATCAGTCCACCCGTGACCATATCAGTCCACCCGTGACCACGGTTGCTGTAAATCTTCCGAAAAGTCGGGCTCGTAAAATAATTTAAAAAACTGCGATAAAATGCGTTAAAATTATTTTATTGTAACGAGTTACATTTATAAACATTCGCTTAAACTTAAATTTCATTTAGTATTTTCGTTTTACAGAAATAAGTTAATTTGTAAATATAGCTTCGTAGTGAGTGGTAGTGCCAAGCTGTATTGCCACAGGTTATGTGTTGATGTGTGTGCAAAGTGTGTGTGTGCAACGTGATGGTGGCGTGTCCTTTCCTGTTGCCATCGGAAACTTACACAACGAAAGTATCGCGACAGTCGAGCCGTCATTATACGGTGTTATCGTGTTAGCGATGGGTCGATGGGTCGTGCTGGGTGGATTTGGCTGCAAGGAAACAATTACCTACACTCCACTTAATTTTAGTAATAGGTAGTGCCTCACTGCATGCTTGCATGCAGCCGAGTTGGAAGGGTACGACCGGGGAGATACTTCTCGTTTACACCGGCGTAAAGTTACAGCTGTACCGCCGCCCATAGACATCTGGAAAACTCGAGGCTTTGCAGGCGCGTTGCCGGCCTTTTAAGTATGAGTAAGCTCTTTTCTTGAAGAACCCCAGGTCGCATAGGTTCGGAAATACCGACTGTGGCAGCTCGTTCCAAAGTGATGTTGTGCGTGGTAAGAAATTGCGCCTGAAACGCGTAGTTGTATACTTTGGGACATCTAGGTGGTGGTGGAACTTGGAGTTCTGCCGCGATGTCCTAAAGTGGAACTTCGCTGCGGGAATTTGAAATTTATATTACTATATAATATTATCTTAATTAATTTTCATTTTCTCTTAAAGTTTTATTCTTATTACCACTGATATCAAATAACAAACTGAGTTCGACTCTAAAAATTGTTAAAGTCTATGATTACAAATACACTATAGTGGATGAACCTAATAAATAAAAAAAAAATATTTATTTTCATTTAAAATTCGAATAGCGGTGCACAGAATACATCAACCTACAAAGTTTCAACTACGAAGGCCTAATAGTGTCGGAAAAAAAGGCTGTGACATACGGTCGGATGAAGAGACAGACATTACGAATTTATAAGTGTTCCATTTTTTGCCATTTCGCTACGGAACCTTAATAAAGCAACATAAATGAAGTGGACAATAAAAGTTTATAAATTCTTCTCCTGCTACAATTTCACATCACCGCTAATATACCAGAAAATATTTGAGCATATCCTGTTGTGAAGGTAAATATAAAACCTCTGCCTAACTTTGTACTCGAAGGTTTAAGGAAAATGAACTTCGTGACTGAGCAAGATTTATATGAATAAATTAGGGCTCGAGAAAAAAAAACACCGCCTTAGACCAATTTATTCGTCGTTTCCATCGATGTCTTTTTTATGGCATAAAGGTAGAAAACAAATCGGATCTATTTGGTGATTGAGGATGTCCATTACCATCCTCGCAGTTTGTGAACATGTGATTGGGAGTTACTTTGCCCCCATCGCCGCCCTGTGGACTAGCTGCTGCTCACGACTTCCATGAAAAGCGCATAACTATCATGTAATTGCGTGACTCATGTTGTATTTCAGCTGACTACTGACCCACATCTATATAAAACTGTTAAAACAGGAACGCCGGCGTATAGTGACGATTGTTGTCGCGTTTCGTGCGGTGTGCAAGTTGCCGGTGGTCCATGGAGGTGGGAGGAGAAAGCAGGGCAGCGCATCTGTATAGCCTCTATGCGGATGTCTACGGTCGTCGGTAGTCTCGAAAATGGCTCCGACTGCTCGTTTTCCCACATATACCATAAACAAACATGCAATCAGTATCAGGATATAACATTGTACTTTTTTCCCTTATTTAATAAAATACATACAGGTCTTTAGCCGGAATAGAAGTATTTAGTAAATATATTAACCGCGTGCAGTAAGTGCGTTAAAGTAAAAGTTCAGTGAACTAACCGAAGGAAACAAGCTAATGAACAAGGAGAGTCGACATCTCGTTTACAAAGTAAAGCGCAGTGTACAAATATTTTTTTTCATCATCTGTATTGATCTGAGAAATTGTGGTGTTTACAGAACAAATAACCATCGACAGAGTTCGCGCTTGTACATACTTACATACATACTCGCACTTTTATCAAGTTCTTTATTTCTTCTTTATCGCATAAAAATTAATAATAATAATCTTGTATATAAAATTCTCGTGTCACAATGTTCGTTCCCGTACTCCTCCGGAACGGCTCGATCGATTCTCGTATTGAGTAGGTCTGAGAATCGGCCAACATCTATTTTTCATTCCGATATTCCCACGGGATCGAAAGTTACGAGGGTGAAACCGCGGGGCGCAGCTAGTACCATATAATATTCAGGATTAAAAAAGAATGTTTTTCGTCTTTAGGAGCTTTTTAGCACTAGCTGAAAAATATTACTTACCCATTAAAATGTAATAATAATAAACTGACATATCACTCCATATGTCTACTCCATATATTATGGAAATTCTAGTTTATACTTACTTTTATTATAAAGAGATCTTTTTTTTCTTTGTTACTGAGTCATTCTTTCAGTAAAGAAAGCTTCATCCGTCAAGTTAATATCTAAATAGTAGCAATGCAACTTGGCTAGATTTGTGTGTGGTGGCCAAAGGCTACACAAGCCACATGTAAAAGCATCTGTCAAAGCGGTATCGTGTAAACGAGAGGTACCTCCGGCATTCGACTACAACGATGCAAATAAATGTAACAACTGAAAGGCTTATATTTCTTTACGATAAAATAATGTTAATAAAAGTCTTTGGTACAGTATACTTAATGGACTTAAATAATAACTTGTATGAATAAATTAACAGAGACCTTGAAGCCAATGATAATAATTTGTTTTAACTTCTCAATTTATATTTCTTTACTTGTTTTTATTCTTGTTTACTTGGAGTTTTATCAACGTAAATTTGAACATTTGTTTTTGTAGTATAAGGGGGCAAACGAGAAATCATGACAACCGACGCGCATAGACATCCGCGCAGAGGTTACACAGATACGTTGACCACCTTCCTCCTGGTCCGTCCATGGGCCACACATACTAATGCGAGTCCGCTGTGCCATTAGGAGGGCGCTTACGTCAGTTTTGTGTTAGCGAGAGCACCGCGACATACTTCCAGTGCCTGCCAAAGGGCGAAACGTTTCGGTTTATATACCATGGATATTCGTACTCCAGATGTTAAGACAAGATGCTACGAACGAGTCGAACCGTTTCCTTTTCACAATAAAATAAAATCCAGAGTCTCCTATTTAAAAAAGCCGTCGAAAACCCACTTCGCATATAAAGTGGGGAATTGTTTTTACAAAATCTCGAATCCGATCTCGTTACTCGCCCCCTCTGTTCGCGAGGAGATGCTCACGCGAGGACGTTCCGCAGACGTCATGTGAATATTGATTCTTTGTAAAGGTATAATGGGTATTTATTGGACATGACTCGTAATAAAGCTCTGATGCGCTTGGATTCAGTAAATGGAAATCATCATCCTTTCTAATAGACCTTTTTTTTTGCCGCAGGGAAAATGCATTTATGCACCGTCCAACCGGCCCTGGTGAGCCGGCAGGGTGTGTCGGACTCGGCACAAGAGTGACTACCGATTAAAAACCACTGCGAGAGCCTTATGCCGCCATGATGGAGTGTCCCGGATCTGTGAGCGACAGGAGTAGGACACTCCGGCGACTGGCCGGTCCCCCGCTAGAGACTGGTCTTCATCGTGCAAGGGGCCACTCCGGCACTTAGAGTGACCCTGACTACACCGGAGCCTTATGCGGGGTCAAGTGCCCATCCTGAACCCCTGGTTACAGAAATGACGGGTGGTAGAAACCGCTGGATGTAACGTCTCCTACGGACCCCCATTTGCCGCCTGCGAAGCGGGTCTGCTGCTTCCTCTCTGGCCCCCTCCTTTCTAACAAAGCTGCCTATAAGAGTTAAAACTCAAAAAAAAAACTATCATACTGAGTCGCTAGCTGCTACGAGCTAGCTAGCTCCTCTTATCTAGCATGTTTGCTGACACGAACTCATAATACGACCCATCCTTGGCTACCGCCTAAAAAAAAATCACTTCAAAATGAAATAACATCCATTCTAAATTAAAAACAAGCATTATAGTCAACATTCAACAATGTTGTAGCGTAAATACGTTTATCTAGGGAGCCTTGCTATCTCAAAAACTTTTGTACACCAGCTAGATGAAGTCGAAATCCCGTGAAGTGATATTCTGTTAAGCGCCAGCGCTGAGTCAACTCGAAATTATTAACAAGTTAATTAACAGACGAGAGATGGCGCTGCTTCTATAACTCTAGTCGACTTCCTATTGCGCTGTCTCGTTTACATAGTATTTTAACTTGTTTATCTCTATGCGGATGTCTATGGGCGTCTGTTGTCATGAAAATGGCTCCGACTGCTCGTTTACCTCCTTAATTCTATAAAGAGAGTGTGGAAACACAACGGCCATCGGTCGTCGTTAATGCATTATGACTCCGATTATTCGTTCGTCCCCAATACTAAGAAATGTTAACATTTTATTATAGTACCCAAATATCGGAGACAAACCTGTCCAAAAAAAAAGTATAGGTAGGTATATTATATACTTTGATTTTGTTTAACTTAGTAGGTTTTAGGGTTCCGTACTTAAAAGGTAAAAATGGAACCCTATTAGTAAGCCTCCGCTATCCGTCTGTCTGTCACCAGGCTGTAAACTGAAATATTTCCAAATTATGAAATCTGTTAGATCTATTAACTGAAATCAATAGCTGCTATAACAACAAATACTAAAAATTAAAACAATAAAATTAAGGGGGTGTCCCCATACAATAGATGTGTTTTTTCGTATTTTTTTGCTCAATATTGATAACGGCAACAGGTAAACGCTTTAAATTTTCACAGAATATTTAGTTGTATAATATCTTCAAAAATAAATATTTAAATAAAAATAAAGTAAATATTAAAGGGAGACTCACAAAGGTACGGTTTTTGTCATTATTTTCCCAACAATACAGTCGATCTTTATATTAGTCAAAATAGTTCATTCACTCGAGGGTGGAATATATTCGTATAGGCGAAAACTTCATTTGCCCTTTACGCCATTTGGTTTTGTCAGGCTGATTTAAAACTTTCGAACTCAATTTAAAACTTTTGAAAGAATAAATCTGTAAAATATTTTATCAGCAAAGTGCAAAAGAATTAAATAAAGTTACAGTATGTAATAACTATAGATAAATTTTGATTAAGAGAAAATAATTCTATAAGTTAAAGCGAACATGAACACGCATTCCAAAAGTACAACAGCAACTCAAGGATGACAGTATATTACATAATGAAAAAGGTATATTCAAGGATCCAACAGCCCACAAGATGCTCCGAAGCGTTCATCGTGTTACAAGTTACCGGACGGCCTCGTTAACTGTTTTTTCTATCATTAGAAGTCCGTTAATGAATGTTGTTGCCTGTTAAAACTGGTAAGCTGAAGACGTTGATTTAAGGGCCACAGGACACACAAGAGACTTTTTTGACGCGGCAACCGGCGACTTTGCGACTGCATCATTGCAGCACTACAGACATGCGACAGCGTTTAGACGTTAATTGACATAATTATATTAGCGACTAAGTCACCGTGTCTGGCGTTTTGAAGTGTGCGCTCCCCGCGTCTAGTTGCTGCATTCGGCTTCTAAAAAGCGTCTATGTCGCTGGTCGCCGCGTCCAAAAGTCTCGCGTGTGCTGTCGCCCTAAGATATTGTGTCATTTACTTTTACGATTTTTTCTGGGTCAGATCAGTTCCAGTGTCTGATCTGACACATACTGAGAAACACTGGTTGTTCTTTCTGCCCCTTCAACAAGGCAGGCGTTTTGTACTCACACATTTATCAGAAAGACGGGTAAAAGATGATGATGAAAGTCCTGATTCTGATTAAATAATTTAAATACAGCTGTTGCGACGAAATCAAAAGAAACGAGATCTGAACGAATCTTGTCTTTGTAAATTTTCTTTTGGGGTGACGGACAATTCATGAGTAGTTAATTTGAGAGGAAAAATTGGAAGAGGAAAATTAGATAACTCGAGAATACCTTTTGCTTTAATTTGAAGAATTCTAAAAAGAAAATATATTAACTGTAGATATTATTTCGCGCATCTAAAGAGAGGATTATTAATTTGTCCATTTATTTTAGTGTTTTATTTATTTACGTCAAATTTAATTATAAATAATATATTTTTTAAATAATTTGTAAATGAACACAAAACAATGTCTAGACAAAAGCAACATATTTTCTCTACACATTGTTTTACCTAATTAATATTTTAAGCTGTTTATATTGTTAGTTGATTATAAGTCGTTATTTCCACCTATATTTATTACATTCATTATACAGAATATGTTCTTTCAGCTCGCAACAAAATGATGGATGAGTAAGGAAGACTATTAATTTAAAATTAGATATAGTACGTCGAACAATAGAGGAGCCTTACAAACACAAAGAATATCGGGTTCGAAAGTTAAAATTTGAAAATTAAATACGACCCGCAACCGTATACAACGACTGATAGATGGAGGGCAAAAAATAGATCCACACTAATATTATAAATGCGAGTGTTTGTTCGTTTGTCCTTCTTTCATCAAATCGGATCAATGGATAGATGTGATATTTAGTATGGAGATAGTTGAAGGACTGAAGAGTGACATCGGCTCGAAATATGTACAAACATGTTTTTTTTCTACCACGAGAACAAATTCGCGCGCTAGTACAATAATATATTTATTGTGGCTATTGCACAAACACTCTGAAATATCGGTAACTAGTGCCCCGCGTTTAATTTCTATGAAATTCATATAAACTTCAACACTCTATTTCACCCTCTTAGGGTTTGAATTTCTAAAAAATCCTTTTCTTAGAGGATGCCTAACATGACAATGGCCAATATTTGGATATATAGGAGATCGTTAAACCATTATAGTAACTGATTTTCTCGTATTTACGTAAACAAGGAAAATGAAATGATATTTTTTTTGGTTTGATTTCAGAAAGGTACGATAAATGAATATTGTGAGAAAACTCCAAGTTTGTTCCGATAATATTTACTTTACTCAGACGGTTGTTTTAGTTTTTAATGGCTAGAGGATATTATTATTTCGTATTGAATTAAAATAAATAATCACTATCTTTGTATTTTTTACTTATAGTAAAAATACTACTTATAGTAAAAGTATTTATAGTATAGGGAGGCAAACGAGCAGTCGGAACCATTTACATGACCATCGACGCCCATAGACATCCGCATAGCGACTGTACAGATGCATTTTACTCCTTTATTGAGTGCGCGAGAGGTACCTCCCCGGTTGTGCCCACCCAATTCGGCTACCTACATGCATGCATGTGGCGAGGCACTACCTCTTACTTTGTAATTTTGACGCCAGCTCTGTGAGAGTCAATCTTGAACATTGTTATACAAAAGCACATCTATGAAAGAAAATATTATGTAACAATAAATTTTTCCTCCAATGTCGGAATATCACAACATCAATAATAATTTATTAAGGCCGTGATCACATATTGTGAAGCTTACCGGAGTAAGTAATTAGTACATTATCTCCTTTGTTCATATTAGTCACAGTCTGTAGACAGACACACAGACACACAGTGGCGACAGATTAATTACGTCTTAAAATATGATATAATATTGTCACGCTCAGCCCAGCTCGGTGGTTAATTTTAAGACTACGACTGGGTTTCAAAATCCTAAATTTAGTAAGAGGGCAAACGAGCAATCGGAGATATTTTCATGACTATCGATGCTCATAGATATTTTCTAATTACCATTTTTCAGCTGGACAACGTTCCAGTTCAGTGAACTGTGATAGGATTAACGAAACGCTGCGCGCTGTCGAAACGACGCGCGACGCGTTAATGGCGGATCATGGAAATTGGTGCGTCGAAACTGTTGACGGACCGAGCGAATAATTCCCGCGATTGGCAAAGATAAATAAATATAACATGATATGTTGATGATCGTGCGTAGATCGTGAACTGATATTTTTCTTCAAATGTCCTTGATAAGTATGTGAAATTTCGACAAATGTCTAATGCTAATCAAGGTCAGATTCTCACTATTTTTTTTTATGATATAGGAGGGCAAATGAGCAGCCGGAGCCATTTCATGACTACCGACGCCCACAAGCATCCGCATAGGGGCTATACAAATGCGCTGCCCTCCTTTCTCCTCCCACCTCCATGGGCCACCGGCTACTTACACACCGCACGAAACGCGACAGCACAGCTGTCACTTTACGCCAGTCTCGTGTAAGCGAGAGGTACCTCCCCGGACGTGCCGGTCCAATTCGACTGCATGCAAGCATGCAGTGTGGCGCTACCTCTTACCGAAATCTCACTAGCGCATTTGCTTAAAAAAACCTAACTATTAGTTAGATTTTTAAGTAGTTTTTCTAGTCAAAGAATTGATATTTAAAACCTCGTAACTCCGGATTCACGTATATCGGGGTAGCGCAAGTCGAGATATTGCTGTATTTTAATAGGACCGTTATAAATTATCGTAGATGGACTCCACTAATTGTCATCAAGTTTTCTGTTCATTTGGCACAGAAAATTTCGTACCTTATGTTTCGTATTTCACCTTGATTTTAGTCTGTCATATCAGATATAACACATTATTAGCGACTTATGTATGGTGAAAATTAAATGATCGTTTTGTTCAATTTATTACGATGCGACATTTTCCACCAGTGCGCATAAACCCTCATGTACACGACATTTGCAAAGCATGTACCCATTAGATCTCCTCTTCAATGATCAATAGGTACCTTAACGGTCAAGTCTGTCGATTTGGCTGCGATGCATTATGACACTGCGACTTTTTCACGTTAATAACCTAAAATTAAAAACTTATTTACAGACCACAAATAAGCTCCTTCAAGCTAGATTTTTTTTCAAGCTAGAAATCTTCATAATGCTTGGATAATATACTGAAAAGGATTTTCAACACGAAATATTATATACTTATCATATAAAATTCAAAATAATACGCAATGTTCATGAATTTATTATCCTGTCTACGTTAGGACTCTAGGTACTTTTCTATAAATAATCATTGTTGTGGGTGAAAAGCTTATTATTTTATCCCCATTTTTGTCTCAAAATGATTTACATTTTATGTAATGTAAAGTCCTATTCCGAACAATACGTTTATTACAATGCTATAAACAACAGATAAACCCACGAGGTATTTGTTTGGAGACACCAATATGCAGTATAAGGGAGTACAACTGTAAAACGACAAAGATATACGTCGACTCGCGGCCAGCTCAAGCACAATGCTGTGGAGAAATATACATGATCTGCATGCACGGTTATGCACTGCGGTTGTGCGTCGTGCGTTTTTTATTAGAATATTTTAATAGATTATAAATTATCTTAGGCCGACTCCATCGATTGTCATCAGTGAGTTGTTACTACTACGTAGGTACGAAGTAGGTACATATAACTCAATGATTGTCATAAAGTTTTATTTGCATTTGGCACAGAAAGTTTCTTATCTTACAGTTAATTTCTGTCGCGATTAGAATAAATTCATCAGTGTAAAATAAATTATTTTCACACGACATATTTCTGCTTGATCTTAGTATATCATATCAGATATTGCACAGAATAAGCGACTAATGTTAAACGAAAATTAAAATATTGTTTTGTTTAATTTATTACTGTTGCGGCATTTTCCACCAATGCGCATAGGCCTCGAGTAGACGACGTCTCCATAAGCAAGCATGTAATCGTACCTGCGCGCTGCGGTAAAAACTGTGCAATATGTTTCGTAAATTCCCCACTCGCGGTATTGGGGGCGCTGCAGCGTATCGCTGTCAGTAAACACAGGTCTTTAACGTACATCTACTAATTGTATTCGTATTTACTCAAACGCACACACACAAACGCACTCACAATTTTTATATCGCCTATCATCAGGGATGTATACAATTCGGAGCCTATCCAATTTTAACAAACCTACACATTCTTTACTTTATAATAATAATACATTAATAATAAAAAAGTCACCCATCGCCCCATCAAAACAAGAGTGGAATGAATTGAAGAAGTCATTTATTTAATTTTCCCCGCCATCATTTATTGAAATAAATCTTTATTCCTCGGAGTTATTTTTCCTCTTACCTCGTCAATTGTAAACTCCAGGAGATATTTTCTATCTACCGCTACAACAGGGCGTGCACACATCAATGTTTTCGTGGAACGTGGAATGACAGATCAAATTGAACGGAGACGAATTGATGTATGAAACTTGTTGACAACTTTATTTTTGTGGATTGATTTTATATACCTGTTTATACTTTATGTAACAGTGCGTTCTATAGTTTAGCCCACTGCGACAAAGTTTTGGCTTTGACCTATTTGCTTTGCAAATTTAAAAAAATTCTTTGAAATCAAATATCCATTAACATGACGAAAATGTAAATTATATCAAAAGATGTGCATTTAAATAGGTTTGAAACTTCTTTGTTAGTTCAATTTAATTTGTACAGCCGCTGGCTTATAAAAAAAATTTAAAATATTCTTGAAAAGCATAGTTGAAAATAAGCAGCCAAACTGCAAGTTCAGTCAAACTAGTGCAGGCTTCATTTGCTCAGTTAGAGGTAGGATTTAATACCATATTTGAGATTTTCTTCAATGAAATTCTCATTTTAAATTCTGATTGTATTTTCACAATAGTAATATCTAGTTAAAGAAACCATGAAAAAATTAATATGACACTTGGAGAAAAGATAAAAGAAATAGCTTGTTTCAAAAGAAAGGAAAATAAACTGATACAAATACATTTATTGGTTACACGCATAACATTGCCATAAGGAAGGCTGGCTAAAGTTTCAGTTTAGTTAATAACTGACAAGGGTCTTAACCCTTTCTAATAGCCAATTAATTTGAGAGAACGGTTTAGGTCAATTTATTACAAATACGTAGGTATTTAATTATTTTAATGTTGGGTACATAATTTTCTTCTAATTGAAATCTATTAATCTTTGAAGCTATTTATAGAGAGTTTTTTTTTTATTTGGTAATATCAATATTATATTTTAATAATATTATTTTGTGTTTGATTCCCTGGACCCACGTTTAAGCTCTGTACTTATCCAGGACTATAACATTTCAATGCATTTCAATAAAAACTTGATTGTCGTGGTAAATCACTTTTAGGGCGAAAAGGTTCAAAGGTTCAATGACAAATTATTCTATTAAATTGTTAAGCCCACTATTATGTGTCTCATTGTTGGGCAGAGGTCTTCCCCATTTTTCCCCATACCTTTGTCTAGAGCAGAGCACGAATCAGGCAAGTATAATTGTTCCAACTCATACATCATCATTGATCTCGCCATCTCCTTTTAGGTCTGCCGCGTCGCCTTTTTGGAGTCTAGTTCCCGTAAAGTGGTAATTTTAGCCCAAGACTCGTCAGCGGCAGACATTTCCAGTCCAGATCCATTTGAGTTCCACGGCCTAGAAAATCAATTCAGCGCTTTTGCGCTGGAGCCAGATCGGTGTGACAATGACAAATAACTCTTATAAATAAAAAAATTAAATTAAATACGAATATTTAATCCAATTAAACAGTTATAATTACCTCATCGTCGGGTAACTTCGTCATTACCCTCATGTAAATATAACCCAGAGTAAACGTATTACAGAGTTCGTCTCTCTGATGAATGTTAATTATTATAATAAGAGAGCAAATAATGACGTTGGCTTTTTCTGTGAAGTTTACTTGATGAGAGAGGGTTGCAGTCGGAGAAGTTGGTGGGGAATAAGAGTAATTAGTAACGGAAATGTTATAACTTATAACTATGTGAGTATTATAGTTGATGGAATGTACTTCTTGATGGAAATTCATGTTATGGTTTTGTTAAATAATATACTTTTTATACTACTTTTCTTTATTTAGGTTTCGAACCTGTTGATGGGTGTTCGAAGCCGGTCGAAAATGTAATTTTAGTTAATAAAAAGTGGAAATAGTATAAAAAAAGCATATTATTTAACAAAACTATGAAAGTATTAGTTGTTCGGAAATTAAATTCGTTGTTTCTTTATAGTAAGAGGGATTACGCTCTATACGTACACTTCTCTCTGACTAAAGAAATACAGGTCCATTTCTTAAAGATTTCTACCCCAGTTTTTAATGTATTAGCCACAGTAAGTCTGTTGAAGTAAAAGTCCTAGTCACAATGTACACAGTGAACTAACTGCAGGAGAACTAACGGAGGATAGCAAGAGTCAACATCAGCTGTACAAAGTAAAACGGAGTGTACAAGTATTTATTTCCGGGCTAACGTCTCCGTGCTGATCTGAGAGATGGCTGTGTTTACAGTACAAATAACTATCAGAGTTAGGGCTCGTACACATTTGACTTTTATACAGTAATAAAATATTTATAATTGGAACAAAACGTCTTTTTTATAGTATAAGGGGGCAAACGAGTAATCGAAGCCAATTTCCTGAATACCGACGCCCATAGACATCCGCACGTAGGTCATACATATGCATTGCCCTCTATCTTTCTCCCTCCTACATGGGCCACCGGCTAATTACATACCACCTGAAAAGAATAGCTGTCACTTTACGCCGATGTCTAGTCTAGTCTGAGTTTTTTTGCTGTTTGCATTTGAATCTTCTCGCTCATCGCCGCCTAAAAAGTGATGTCATGTGAGTCGCACACACACATTTCTAGATAACCAAATACAAGCCAACTCAAGTTGCATTTCCACTGCTAAGATATTAAGTTGCACTGTAATTGAACAGAGATCTCTAGTGGCTTATAGGAAATATCGTAATTAAGTTTTCCTTAATATTTTTGGATATTACATTTAGTAGTGTGACGCTGCATGCATGCAGTCGAATTGGGCCGGCACGGCCGGAGAGGTAAAAAGGGTTCGGAAATCCATTAGAAGGGACGAGGGCAGGAGAGCGACCTATAAACTTATATACTCTTAATACGTGTGTACGTATGTGACTGTTAGTTGCTTTATACTCTAAAAAAATAGACGTGGTATAGCAGGGGTTAGAAAAATGCACGTATGACACAAGTGCGCACTTGGGTTAGGATACGCAACGGCTCGTAATAATGGCTGGTTGTGGATGACTGTGGGTGACAGCTTGCTAAAGTGATCCAACCGTATGCTTCAAAAACCTTTGAGGTTCTAATTCTGATTATCGCCACCAGATCGAAACCCTATCTCAATATTTAAATCTCCCGGTACCGACCACGTGTTCGCTGCGTGTTTTTGAAGCGTCAATGAACGTCCGCGGTAACCGAAATGTTAATAAATAATACTTTCGATTTTGAATACACTTTGACTGTGTGAAACTTGCATAAATTAAATATTACATGACTTAACCATTACGACAATATAATAACGGTAATCAACTTGACTTATTACATAACTCTTGTAATAAGTCAATGGGATTTATGGAGAAAGGGATAGGATTTTTTTCGTATTAATAATAGTCTTACAACATACATACCGCATTTTTGACATCCTTATTATAATTTGCAAACACGTGCTGAGGAGGTGACAACCCTGCTACGAGGTATCACATATAGCTGACCCTTGTCGTGGCCGCCGCTTTGTCCGCCATCAAGCCAGTGACGCCATTTGTCTTGTCCGTCGGATGAATCAGTGAAAAAATGCGGATTAATGTACAAAATATGAAAGCATTTTATATAATATTTTAGTCAGTTAAACGCATCATCAACGTCGTGTAACACTTATGTCCTAAATTATCCCTTGGGGCTAATAATTTAAGGGCCAAAACGTTTACAAACAGGATATTTTTTATCTTTTCTCTTTCTGTATATTATTTATGGCAATGTTTCCATGAGGGATGAAACATTGTGGTACAGAAAACCGGGGAAACTAACTATTTATTTTGTACTGGACTATTGGAAAAAATAGGAGATTATTTTTTGTAGCTGCCAATATAGTGCTTTTAATAGTGATAAAAAAACGGTCGACTATCGACGGTCGGTCGGTAACGGTCGACGACTATATTCTATGTGATTGCATGTATTTTATCTGAGTTTTGTATTAGGATCTCATACGACTAAATCGCCGAGCTCATCGTTTTTGGTATTCCGTACCTAAAAGGTAAAAACGGAACCCTATTACTACGACTCCGCCGTCCGTTTGTCTGTCACCAGGCTGTATCTTTTCAGCCGTGATAGTTACGAAGCTGAAATTCTGACAAATTATATATTTCCTTTGCCGCTACAACAACAAATACTAAAAATAAAATATTAAGGGGGTCCCCATCCAATAAATGTAATTTTAACGGCTTCTGATGACAATGACGGTACGGAACCGTTTGTGCGCAAGTCCAACTCGCACTGGGCCGGTTTTATTAAGTATGCGCTAGGTAGCATCTGGTAGCACTAAGTAGCTTTAGTAAAAGCGACTAAACCGCCGGTCGCCGATGCTTGAAGTAGCATGTATGGCGGTGGCTTTAATTAATAATAATTAATTATCGAATCTTGTTATTCGTTATATTTTTTTGAAATGCCTTCCATATTGGAGGCGTAAATACGATATTACACAAACTATTTTTATTTCCTCGTTAATTAATTATTCGCTTCACGAGAGCTCCTTCACTTGGAGTTCTTATTGCATTGTAAAAACGGCATAGTTTTCACAACAGCTGTTTATTGCATAAAATATTACAAAGAAAATGAAAATTAGCTCTTAACGTGATTTTGAGATATTTTCATTGCAATTAACGACAAAAGCATTGCAAAATTGTTGCGCTTTATATGTTTGTTTTATAATTAATCATCATCGCTCCCAAGCACATTAACATCTGTGGACTTACACACTACGTTAGCCTGCCCCGTGGCGAGTACCGACAGGACTTGCGGTACAGGAACTAGTCAACGGAAGTATATTTTATGTTTCATCAATTTAACATATTTTATACACTTACGATTTTATTATAGAAATACATTTTTTTATGGTATAGGATGGCAAACGAGCAGTCGGAGCCATTTTCATGACTACCGCCGGCCATAGACAACCGTATAGAAACAACACAGATGCGCTGCCCTCCTTTCTCCTCCCACCTCCATAGGCCACCGGCTACTTACACACCGCACGAAACGCGACAACACAGCTGTCGCTTCACGCCGGTCTCGTGTAAGCGAGAGGTACCTCCCCGATCGTGCAGCCCAATTCGGCTGCATGCAGTGTGGCACTACCTCTACTCTACATAGATATAATGGCATTGAGCACTGCCATATAAAACTAAAATAAACCACTAAGTAGTACAAACATTATCGAAAATAAACCTGGAGTTCTCCGATAATATTTATTTTCGGTAACTATTATAACAGTATCCCAAACATTTTATTATCCTTGTACAAGGAAATCGGACAAAAGCATAGTTAGTATAATGGTTTAACGATCTCTCATATATCCATGGGCCATTATCTTCAAGTCCACATAACATATAACTCCAGCGGTAAATGTTCTGCGTATTTCATCTGCTGCACATTACATGAGCAACAATTAATGTAACGCTAGAGATTTAACGAGGCGTGAACCATCATATGGGGAACTGTTTTCTTTTCCTTATTCCGGAAGATTCTGTAATCAATGTAATAACTCTAATGGTTAATATATATAATACAATATATATAATAAAATATATATAATATATATAATAAAATAAAATATAATATAATAATATATAATACAGGAAGCCTAAATTTTCGTAAGTAGTCGCTTGCCCATGGAGGTGGGAGGAGAAAGGAGGGCATCTGTTTATTTCTATGCGGATGTCTATGGGCGTGGGTAGTCATGAAAACGTTCCGACTGCTCGTTTTCTTTCTTATACCTACCATAATAAAAACGACAGCTGTTAGAAGCTGTCCACCATTTACTACTTACTGTACTTACTGTATGAAATTTTCATAGACACAGTTTAGATTTGTTATGTGACAGTAACATATGTTGCTAATGCCTAAGATTTGTTTATATTGTTGACAGACAATTTGTATTCTCTGTCTACGGTTATTATTAAGGTGTATTCATTACAGCCTCTCAGTATATACTGTATTATCTATGGTACAGCCCCACTGGGCGTTCTGCATAGATGGTGTGTGTCGCCCTGATCCATCTACGATGTATCGTGTATAACTTGCAATGACCTGGTTTATGTATGTGTGCCTAATTACCATGTACACATGCACACATTAAACAAAACTCTGGATAACAACACTTTTTACAGCAAACAGAAAAGAGGAGTATCTCCGGATTTCTCGCTGGCGGATTATAATATTTTACAAAATTCCAGTTCAATTTAGGACGCCTTCACTGTGTACCTTGTCTCTTTAATATCGTGCCTTGTGTCCTGGAAATTTGCTTTCGTTTCTTCAAAGGTTTTTCTAAAAAAACCGTGTACATTATCGTGTGTATTATTTTTACCACAGGATAGTAATATCCTGTGGTGTTTACAATGTATTAGTTAGTAACGTTTTATATCATCGACAAATCTGAATTTGAATCTGCAAATCTTAATTTGAAACTGCAAATATTAAAGTTATGAGTTGTGTAAAGATTAGACGTCATTGTATTTTTTTTTTCAATTAATACAATTTTGATGTTATTTTTTATAGCATAAGCGAACTTCGCACCATAATATGACTATAAACGTCCACTTTCCTCTATATAAACGGCAGCAAAGCCATATCTGTACTTCTCCGCTCGTGTTGCTGAGCAGCCACTTGCGTGACTCCTTCAAAAGGCCATACGCATTTTGTAAACTAATAGAGGAGCAAACGACGGTTGATGACTACCAAGACTTATAGATATCTGCATAATTGTTATGTAGAATTGTTGCTCTCCTTCCTCTTCTACAATGGGCCACCGTAAACTCACAAACTTCACGTAATTCAAAGGTATAACTATTACCGTGTTGAAACATTAAAAAGAAATACTTCGTGATGTCGACCCAAAACTGCTGTAATGCTCTTACAAATATGAAGTTTATTTCGATCCATATACTCAGAACTGATCGATAATCTCTCATAACTAAGCCAAAGAATCAAAATAAATAAAATTAAATCTTAAAATTCTTTCCAAGTGGTAGATAATACTTTACATCTGAAATACATTATTGCTCTGAGTAAAATTTTATTTCCCATCCGGACGTGAACTCTCAAGGATTTCCCCCAGGAGCGAAGTTTTGTTGCGGGTGTCTTATCTGTTACGATATACGATTCAAAGGAGACTGAAACGATTCCATACATTTCTGGGCCCAAATGTAATAAAATAAAAAGGGTATTAATTAAAAGGTTTCAAGTTACTAGTCCTTCGCAAGAACTTCTATAGGTTTTTGACAATCTAAGAGCTGAGATAATGGAGGTTTAGTAAAAGTGAGGTTATGTTGCAACCTTGAACTGTCAGAATACGATACCTGAAGTTCAAAAGGTCTTTTTATACACCAATGCTTACTATATTTAACCTTTTAACCTCTATGGTCTGATAAATAAGACATACAATATCTAGCTCGCACCGCCACCGTCTTAAAAATAAGACTAATTTCTGACTGTTGTTTTTGAAGTAATACTCCAATTTATAAAAAAATTAGTCTTATTTGATATAATTTTGAAAATACAGACAGTATTTTCAAAATTATCTCATAATAGGACTCAAGGAATGGAACAATGTTTATTGTACAGTAAGACAGT
>LUGF01041601.1:47281-77754 GCA_001625245.1 Calycopis cecrops
GGTGTATGTCGACCCGTTCCATCTGTGATGTATCGCGTATAACATAACATAAGTGACCTGGTTTATGTATGTGTGCCTAATGACCGTTCATGTACCCATTCACACACTAAACAGTAGTGCCACGCATGCATGCATGCAGCTGGCCGGCACGACCGGGGAGGTATCTCTCGCTTACACGAAACCGGTGAAGTGTCAGCTGTGCTGCCGCGTTTTGTGCGGTGTGTCAGTAGCCGGTGGCCCGTGTAGGCGGGAGCAGAAAGGAGGGCAGCGTATCTGTATAACCTCTATGCGGATGTCTATTGTAAGAATTATGCTGGGATATATGGGCGTATTCGGTACTCTACGAAAAATCCGATTTCTCGTTTTTCTCTTACACTATTGTTAAAAAAAGTAACAAAAAGTAAGTATCAATATCATTCTGGTAACACAGCATCTCTTTAAATATGTACCAAAACCAGCCAACATCGAATTACAAAATATCAGAGGAAATAATTGCTTATACGATAAGAATGAGTATATGCAAAAAGGATTTTGTAAACAAATCAAGTTAGAATGAATAATGTATTTTAAAAATGTATCCAAAAAACATATTATCTTGGTAATTATGTGGTCATAATATTGTTCGTAACTTGCAAAGTAAAATTGTGAGCGAAAACATCCTGTATCATATTAACTCACCGCGCCGGCTTCCTGAGGAAGAGGGCAGAGGGAATTTATAGAGGCGATATGAGCGAAGGGTCGCTTTACACTCATGAGCTCAAAAAAAATTGCGTTCCCGTAAATTGGCTCTCTAATGTGGTTGTGAGTTTGTTTTTTGTTAATATATTTGATTAACACGATGATGGTAAATTGCAATTACAATTACAATACAACTAATTTTTTTTTTTTTTTATGATATAGGAGGGCAAACGAGCAGCCGGAGCCATTTTCATGACTACCGACGCCCACAAACATGCGCATAGAGGCTATACAGATGCGCTGCCTTCCTTTCTCCTCCCACCTCCATGGGCCACCGGCTACTTACACACCGCTCGAAACGCGACAGCACAGCTGTCACTTTACGCCAGTCTCGTGTAAGCGAGAGGTACCTCCCCGGTCGTGCCGGCCCAATTCGACTGCATGCAAGCATGCAGTGTGACACTACCTCTTACCAATTACTATTGAAAGTTCACAATCACTACATAGTATAAAACAAAGTCCCTTCCGCCGTCTGTGCTTAGATCTTGAAAATCACTCAACAGGAGGTTTAATGTGTTTTTTTAATAGACAGAGTGATTCAAGAGTAAGGTTTATATGTATAATACCTCCATTTTTGAAGTCCGAAATCCACGCGAGTGGACCTGCTGGCGGAAGCTAGTTCTTGTATAAGTGGCATTGCTAATGTACCGATCATACTGTAAGATTAAGTGCGAAACCTTCGCTCTCACGTTACAGATCAAATGTTATTTTATCGTAATTAGTTTCACGTAAGCTATTGTTTATGTACACACCGTTTGTTATCATGTTAATAGGTCGAGCGTCAACTGAGCGTCAACTAAACCTAATCGAATTCCAAGTTTAGCCGCTAATGCGATTTGAATCCCTTCAATTTATGATAACACAGAATTTCTCTACAAATGTCTATGTTTTTTTTTTTTTTTTTTTTTATGGTATAGGGGGGCAAACGAGCAGTTGTAGCCATTTTCATGACTACCGACGCCCATAGACATCGGCATAGACTATACAGATGCGCTGCCCCCCTTTCTCCTCCCACCTCCATGGGCATGTGAGACATAAATACAATTAAAATTACTATACGTAAACTGATTACTGGTTCTACAAATATTCTATAACCCTTGGATAATAATAATTTTTGGGCTGCGCTCCGAAATCTACTGTCAGTACTGGTCAGTTGTCAAAATGGTCGCCGCAGTATGGATTTGACAACAATAAAAGTACTGAACAGTACTGGCAGTTATTTTTGGAGCCAACCTAATATCTGTGGGCTTTTACACACTGCGTTAGACCTTGTTAGACTTGGCCCTGTTAAGTACCGTAAGGACTTGTGTTACGGGTACTAGACAACGGAAATATATTTATTTTATTTTTATAAATTTAAGAATTTTAATATATTTAAGTTATTTAATATATAAATACTGTAGTAGGTTGAGTGAAAACTTCATGGTTGCAATGATTTTTATAAAGAAAAGAATTAAATTCAAATTTAAGAACGAATAGAAGCTTCTGGATGGAAAAAATAAAAGATGATTCAGACAGATGAAAATATGCATTGACACAGAACGGTCGCAATTCGAATAATATCTTTTAGCCAGGGCTACCTTTATATAATTGAAAAATGTATTCGCGTAATATAATGAAATAATGAAATAATGCGAATGCGTCGCTGCAGCACATACTTACACAATATGAATATGCATTGAGTCGAGACATATTTTTTTATGTATTATCAATTTCTCTTTAATTTTTTTGTTTTGTAATTGTGCTGTATGGTTGCAAATAAAGTTTTATCTATCTATCTATCTATCTAAATAAGAAAATAAACATATAAATAAATATATCCAAGTTTTTCTATTTGTAACTCAGATGAGATAGTATTAGTTAGGTCAGTGATTGTTATCCCTGAGCAGGCATTACAATACATATAATACATAGATAAACCACGACTCAGGTTCTTATTTACAGTTGTGAGACTAAGACGTTTTCAATCGAAACAAAACTCCTTTAAAACAATTCGTAAAACATTTTGTAAAAGCACATTTCATGAGCGCAATTCTCTCAAATTAAATTGTTTTCACAGAATGTGTATTTTCTCTTAGCAGCCAACATGGTAAGAAAGCGCTGAGTGAATTTCAAACAAATGAAAATTTTAAAGAAATTAAACTTTATCGAGAACATTAAGACAGTGTTGTTTTATATATTTATGGGGGTTAAAGTGCAGTTCGATAACACGTTTAGGAAGAGGTAGTGCCATACTGCTTGCTTGCATGCAGCCGAATTGGTCCGACACGACCGGGGAGGTACCTCTCACTTACCCGAGACCGGCGTAAAGAGACAGCTAGCCCATTGCACTCCACTGATGTAATATGTAATACATAATAAAAAATAAAAAAACTAATATGTCGGCATGCAATGTGGAAACACTTAACAAAAGCAACCACAAGATTCTTCTAGAATTATTTTTTGTAAATATGATTAGTTACCGCCGATGAGAAGAATGTTATTCTTCTTAAAGTAGGTATCGCCTCCTTTGGGAAGAACAGGAAAATGGAAATTAAATGAAAACTTTACTGTCATTCAAGTTTCCCTATACTGAGATATTTGTAACAGATTCTTTTTTAATTTATTCGTTACGGCACGCAGTGATAAAAAACGTAAAATAAAATCGGATCATGCCACCATTGGTGCATAACAGCAAGCAATGTTTCACCAGACCTCTCGCAGCTTACGACTTTTCCGTATTTTGCACTTCTGAATTGTGTGCGCTCTTGTGTAGTAAAATATATATTTATTGCTTGAGGTGCCGGCTCAAATTAATTACAACGAAGCGTATACATTAAATGAAAAACAATCACAAAGTAACGTCATATTATTAGAAATGTCCTTATAATATACAGCATCATTTCAAATCATTAAACCTTACGTCAGCCCTAACAAAAAATAAAGAAATAAAAAATACTTTTAACACCATAACACACCTAATACACCAAATCCTCTTGCTTGTATCAAACCTTGTATAAAAAAAAAACTATTCACTCCAGTGTTGATAATATGTTACAAATTCAGTATCAGATATTTTTAAACATATTTACGAGAATCAAGAGGGAGATGGGAACGAAGGAAGGTAATAATATAGTGTAATTATGTATCTCGAGGTGGGTCGAAATAACTCTCTTCGCTTCGCACGTGAGCTGTGTACAGAACTAAATACAATATATTTATTATCAATCGTAAAGCGCTTGGAATCAACGCCTTATCTGTATATATCTACATCAGCACCTCTTCGTTCTTTTAAGTAGTTCCTTAACATAAGAGGTAAGTGGGAGTCATCTGGCCACAAACACTTAACTCTCGCTAGTATACTGAAAACATGTGTGTGCTTTAGACCACACAACTGACGTGAAACTTCATACACGAAACATAACTGGCTATGAGAGGTATATGAGGGAGGGGAGAGAGAAATAAAAGGTATGCGTGCACTGCTCTTTTTTGCTCCTACAGTAATTATAAGAAACGTAACTCTCTTTGTCTTCAGTAATTTAAATCTCCTTTTCAACTTCCGTTCGCTTCGCTTGATTACAATTTTTGTAACGCTCTCGTCACGCATTCATCAGACTACTCCCCAAGTCAAGCGCGCGTAAAAAGGTTTTACTTCAAAAACACTTATAAGAAAAAGTCGGAATATATTACTTAATTAATAAGACATACGCATATTTGCTAAACTGACATGTTGATGACACCTTTTCTCTTTTCCTCCAATAAGTAACGGAAACTTACGAGCCGCACGGAATGAGGCTGACCGAGTTTGATCTCTCGGTCATGCGGGCGTTAATTCAGCAATAATTAGGCATGGCAACACTCAAAATCAATTTTCCGCAATAATTTTAATAAATACATCCCACAACTATATTTTAACTTTCAAAATTGGAAACAACAAAAACATGCTAAAGAGGCGAACCTCTATTTAATATCAATGAAACACAAAACCCTTTTTTTGATCGCTTGAAATCAATAAGCGAGCTTTCCAAACTTCACAGTTGACGTACCCTGAAATCGTATTTCCACTCTGAAATGTGAGCGTTTGATTTCAATTAAAAATTCCAAAAGCACAAGTGTTTACTCGACTTCTTAGTTCCTTTTAGCTTTAGCACACACATTTGTTTTATTTGCGATAGGTGCGTGTCGACTGTATGTCGTGAGGTGTAAAGGTGCCTTCACACAGATCAAAGAGTGTCTGCGATGAACGATAACAATAAAAGTAAGTTGCCTAGTTGCAGTCCGCACTCGGCCACTGCGCTTTAATGTTTTTTCACGTTATTATTTCTTACGACGTGCTCTATGGTATAATAAAGTTCTTATGTTCATAGTTTACTGGACCAAACGAGCAGTCGGCTTTTCATAATCGCTGACCCTCATGGACAATCGAATGACAGTCACTTAGCAGAGGCGTTGTCCTCCTTTCGTCCTCCCATATAATGGGCCACGGACTACTCACAGACCGCATAGCTGTCACTTTGCAGCGGTACCATGTAAGTTTAAATATAAATATAACAAGATCAGAGAAAATATAATACAACAAAAATATTACGTTATCATCGTTAAGTAGTACAACTACGGACTAATAAATAACTATAAGATTTCATTAAAATGGAAATATGTTTATTCAATGCTCCACAATAATATATATCAGAATACATGAAACACATGTTAAATTTTTATTGAAATTTTCTTACAAAACTTTATACCTAATTAAAAATATATAAAACAAATGAGGCGAAAAAGCACATGTAAGCTCGCCAAGCGAATGCTTTTAGATAACAAAAGCTACGGATCCGCTTTCACTCCGCTCATTTAAGTTTCTGCTCGTATAAAATTGCACCATACATTATTTTTCTTCGTCAAACTAAGGTAACATAAAATTTCATGTGCGTAATTTTATCTATCTATTTCTAGGTATAACCTTTATATAAAATTTTCGTTTCACAAAGTTAGTTAACATACTTCTCCGAAACGGATCGACCGATTCTCATGAAATATGGTGTGCATATCGGGTAGGTCTGAGAATCGGCCAACATCTATTTTTCATCTCGATATTTCCACAGGATCGAAACTTACGCGGGCGAAACCGCGGAGTGCAGCTAGTCATGTGATAAAATTTCACGTCTTAAAATGTACGCTGACAACCCATAACGTAAGGCACTGCTGTTTAGTCTCTTTCGTAGCTCTTTTTGTCTTGTCGTATTTTTATATTTTAGTGTTTACGGTCTTGATGTGATAAAATAAAATTTTGCCTAGAGGTAGAAGGTGGGGCCAATTTACATAATACAAGATAATTTTGTTTGAAAATATCGTTTCTTTTTTAATTCACAACATACGTTTATCAAGACACGTGGCGTAATAATTTCTCATTATCGCTTTGTAATTAAATTATCATTCGTTAAAATAGAATTTATCATCATTATCATCCTTATAATATCCGCATAAGGCCTAATTTTCACAGATTGGTCCCGTGCGACGCCAAGATGATCAGTCACCTGGTTTTCCTTCTCAGTCAGTCCTTTTTAATTTGAGAGAGTTCCGTTCTCTCAAATTAAAAATATAAGAAACTAATAATATATATATAATATTATTTAAATGGGTTTTAATTATTTTATGGTAGGCATGGAGGTAGAAATCTTATCTAGAGCGAGGGAGAAGTACATATTGACTATAACAATAAGAAGAAGAAAGGGAGAAGTACATATTGACTATAACAATAATATTAACCGATCAGATATTAATGGATGTATTTATGGTATTCGGCAAATGGATTTTGATCCTTACGCTATGAAAAATACGCAAACGGCTGTTTGAACCTTGATTCCCATCCGATTTTATCTTACGCCATAAATCAGACGAGCAATATCCTCCCGAGCCGCCTTACATCAGCAGATAAACTCGCTCCAACTTCAAACATATTACACAGTTCCAACCACCGGGAAAAAAACTTTGGTTTTTTTTATCCATTTATCATGCTTTATTTTGTTCACAAGGAATATTTTAAGTATGTTAATTTAAGCTTATTATGGCACAGGAAAGCAAAAATCAGAAACAATAACTTTGAAGTAATGTAGTAATGTATATGGTCATAGCACAAAAACTAGTCATACTGATATTTAAATACCTAAAATGTAAAAAAAAATACATAGTCGGGTATTTTGTTTTGCTATTATATTTAAATTATTTTATAACCGGTTTTTTCTACATAATATTATTTACGTTGGCAAGACCTTTCAATAAACATCTTCCTTTTATTAAATCATCTAAGTAAAGTTGCGCGGTCCCAGTTCACCAGACGCAACAAAACTTGGCTCGTTAAAGAAATTTCCGACTTCGATAATATTTAATCTGCAACTTACTTATTTCCAATGGATTTAGAGATAACATGATAATGTTTATGAGTAATTTATTTATCAGAGTTGTCGAATATTCCTTTAATAGCAAACGAGCAGTTGGAATCATTTTATGGATACCGACATCTATTAATTCTACTAATATTATAAATGCAAAAAATTGTATGTTTGTTTGTTTATTTGTTATTTCTTCATGCAAAACCTGCAGGACCGATTTTCAAGAAATTTGGCACACACGTAGAGAGTAACTTGGATTAACACATAGAATAGCTTTTATCCCGAAATAAAAAAAAAATAAAAAATAAAATTAAAAGAAAATAAAAAAAAAATTAAAAGAAAATAAAAAAAAATAAAAGAAAATAAAAAAAAATAAAAGAAAATAAAAAAAAATAAAAAATAAAAATAAAAAATCACAATATAGAAAAAAATGTTTTAGGAAACGCTTTTCTTTAGTTATGAGCAGGGACCGGAAAACCCCTTCTTTTGATTAAGCCTATTTTTAGGGTAACCCTATTGAAGTCTTACCCAAATAATAGGGTAACCCTATCGATAGTGTAAGTCTATCGATGTGGAAACCCTATTGAATAAGGTTAACTACTTTTGATGCGCTTACCCAATTATAAGCGGTTAATATTTAAGCGCTTACCCTATGATAAGGTTACCCTATGTTTGTCTCTGTTCCGCGCATGCTGTTTTCTTTAAATTTTTATAAAAATGCGTAATTGAACTCTGAGTGCGAGATTGAATTTCGTGAGCGTAAAGGTTCAAGTTGCTTGCGCGTCGTAAAAACCCTATGAACGGGTAAGCTGTGCAATAGGGTTTTCTAATAGGGTTAGTGCTTACACGAATAACTCTATTGATAAGGTTACCCTTAAGATAGACTAAGTCGACGATCGAGTTAACGGTTTGATAGGGTTTTTGAAAACAAGTCTATGAAATACCCTTTCAAAAACCCCTTTAAGGGTAAGCGGTTCCGGTCCCTGGTTATGAGTAAACCAATATGAAAAAAATTATGAGAAAATCAACTAAAAAGAAAAAATAAAAAAAATGAAACTGAAATAAATTTTCTATGAAAACTAATAGAAATATCAAATATACAAAAATCTCACAAACTAGTTAAAAAATTGAAAAAAATCTAACACATTCGTTAAAGAAAAGCGTGGGGCGCGTCTTTATGGAATAAACGGTTTCAGGATACTTTTTAACTGTATATTCCTATAAATACGTGTAAGAAACTTGTAATAAAAAAACAACACCCCACGCTTTTCTTTAACGAATGTGTTACATTTTTTTCAATTTTTTAACTAGTTTGTGAGATTTTTGTATATTTGATATTTCTATTAGTTTTCATAGAAAATTTATTTCAGTTTCATTTTTTTTATTTTTTTCTATTTAGTTGATTTTCTCATAATTTTTTTCATATTGGTTTACTCATAACTAAAGAAAAGCGTTTCCTAAAACATTTTTTTCTATATTGTGATTTTTTATTTTTTTTTATTTTTTTTTATTTTCTTTTAATTTTTTTTTATTTTCTTTTAATTTTATTTTTTTTTATTTTTTACTTTTTAGTCTTAGACATTTCAAACGTCAAAATATATTGTCATGTTTTGAAAGAAGAGAATGAATGTAATAGACACATTTTTTGCTTGTATTTCAAAATATAATATATACATAGTTAGTTATTCCTACATAAATTTCTATAATCTAATTCTGATATCTGTACAACAAAATTATCATTTATACCTATTACAGTTTTCGCAGTTTTTCCATCTCTTCTAAGGGTGCTTTTATAAAGAAGCAGGTTCCCGGCGCCGAAATTGTCGGCGCCGACCAGCGCCGACACGTTTTGCAATGTTATCTTATGGGCTCACTTATAAAGAAGCAGGTTTTCCGCGAGTTCAGGTTCAGGGAGTCCGCGCGTACTGGTAGCACGCGCGGACTCCCGGCGCCGACTCGAGCCGGCTCAATCATTTACCGGTACGTAGGGTGTCCATTGCATTTTGAAAATGCAGGACAATGTATCTCGTGTCATATTCGTATAAGACTTGTGTTCATGAAACATTGTTTTTTCAAATAAATGTTAATATTCTTGGTAGTGCTACGATGCATACATGCATGTAGCAGCACTTGGGCCGGGACGATTGAGGTGTTTCACCATTAATAATAAACTTAAAACATGAAAAAATACCCATTTTTTTTAAATAATATTACTTACTTTATAGAAAATATGTTAAGTACACTGATATTATTACGTAATTACTATTTAGTTCTATTTGTAAATAATACACGTTTTTTAATACTATTTCCACTTTTAATTAACATACAAACTTTCACATCTACTAATCCTACTATTATAAATGCGAAAGTTTGTGAGTGTGTTTGTTACTCTTTCTCACAAAAACTACTGAACGGATTTTCATGAAACTTTACAGTAATATAGCCTTCATATCAGAATAACATAAGTTAAAATTTATAGGGATTTTTTATAATTTGGTTATAATATAACGATAACTGTCAAGTAAGTCGGAAAAAATCAATAAAAATCATTACACGTAATGTCTTCAAATAATTGATGGTATGCTCCATATTTTTTTCTTTTCATATTAACGTTAGAAACACTAACTGTTCTTATTTTTTTACATTTTAAATAACTGTTTTCCAAAATAAATACGTCGTCGTCCGATGAAGTCGACGACATGATGGTCACTACAGGCCGATTTGCCTGCTTCTTTATACGAGTGCAACCTGCTCGGACCAGCGCCGATCGGCGTCGAAATTGTCGGCGCCGGGAACCTGCTTCTTTATAAAAGCACCCTTATGCTTTATTATTGCACGGTTTAGACCCTGTCAATTTCTCGCATTGCAGTTCTTCGATGCGCAAGCCGTCTAATGATCGCACTCGGCTCAATGCGACGTAAGCTTGTCCTTCCGCAAACACTTTTGGGCCCAGGTTCACAACAGCGTAATCAACAGTCGAACCTTGCATTTTATGGACAGTCGAAGCCCACGACAACACTAGGGGCAGCATTCGTCTCTCTGCAGTGCCATAACTTTTTTTCGCTGGAAACTGGATGGAAATCGTTTGGATTACGTGGACTCCTCCTAGTTCTCCTCCTAGTTTACAGGGCGTCCGGGGAGCGTCCGGGCGGGGTTTTTTTTGTAGTCCGGATTTTGATTTGATTTATTTGATTTTTGAATGATTGATTTGATTCAAAAAACTAAGACTAAAAATTTCAGGTTTCCTGGATGCTTAAAAATACAATTGGATTCGGTAGGTGGCGTTGCTGTCGGTATGTCAACTACTAAACGTCTTGACCGATCGGGTTTTTTCCATTCATTCCAAGGAATTTTATACGTTGCTATGCGTACATGCTGACGTATCTGTTGGTGGCGTACGGTACAGCTAGCGTTTAACAAGTGATAAAGTATTATATAAAAAAAACAATAATTTGTATAATAGGCTATTTGGAGTATAAATATTTTCTGTCGATTTCAGGACAATCCTCTTTCATTTTAAAAAGGTTCATAGTTGATATTTTGATAGACGGTATAACGCAATACGTACTATGTACTACGTGTAAACATACCATGTTTGTAACACACAAAATAACATTGATGATGTTTAATGTAACCATGAATATGTGGCGTGATGAATGATAATGTATTCTATACATAAATCTAGTTTATCTCCGTGGTTCGTGTATTCGCAATGTACGTCACGTTGTATGAATACACAATATACCGATGACGTGGATAATTGTTAGATTACAGTGGAGTCAGCCGCTTCTGTATCCACTACTCTGAAGGTGAACACTAACTGCCTGATTGTTTAGTTATTGCCATTGGATGTGGTGCGATGTGATGAGCTTCGATGATATAATCTGATTTATAATCGGAACCACAAGAAGAATTGTTCAAAATACTTCCTTAGTCGACACCTAAGTCATTTGAACTAACCGTAGAATAAATTTGATAATTAGTGCTTGTTAAATTCAGTCGTTTCGGCTATACTTTGATTGTGTAGTCAGTCAGGACATACTTTCTAGGAGGTTATACTATAATACTAATTCCTGTCGTATACAGTTGAAAAATCCATATAAATATTTCAAATACAGTAATGTAAAAATGTAGTTAATTGGCTTAATGAAGCTACAAAAACAGATTCAATCATTTAAATTTACTCACACATCCAATCATCTACATAAACACGAGCTTTTTAGGGGTCTTCTGTCAAATAAATGTCCGTCTGTCAAATAAATAATTACGTCATAAAGTTGAATATTCACATTATGTCTGCCGAACCTCCTCGCGAGAGCATTTCCTCGAACAGAGGAGGCGAGTAACGAGATCGGATTGGAGGAGATTTGTAAAAACATTCCCTACTTTATATGCGAAATGGATTTTCGGCAGCTTTAATGATACCTTTTTCAGAGACTCTGGATTTTATTTTATTGTGATAAGGAAACTGCGCTTGACTCGTCGATTGTGTTGATCAAAACACGAAGGTCACGTCTGAATCTGTGGTACAACTCTAGGGTCTTGCCCTTTAGCAAGCACTCACACAACGCTGATATGAAGCGCCCTCTTCCCCCAATGGGTTTTGGGACTTTCATAGACACAGATACACCTTGATAAAACTCCAACTAAAAGTATGAGTACAATAATAAAAACAAGTAAAGAAATAAATTTTCAGACGTTAAAATAAATTACTGTAATGTATTTATATTATAAGTTTTTATTCCATTCCATCAAGCACACGGCAACCAATGACTTATATTATAGGCCCGCTGAGTTTGTTTCGCCGGTTCTTCTCAGGACAGGGCTAGGGTTGAATCGGTGGTAGATTTAATTGTTGACGTTCAAAAAGTAATTTCTGTAATTCTATTTTGAATAAAAACTTTTTCATTTCATTTTCATTTTTATTACATTTCATATAAAATAATATTATTTTATCTTATAAACAAGATCTAAACTTTGTGTCGTTTAGTACCATTAGAATAGTGTAAAGGCAACACATCTAGATAACAACATACAGTCGGGTTGCATTACACCGCTAAGATATTACGTTGCACTGTAATTGAACAGCGCTCTCCAGAGGAAGGTTTACTGGGAATATCATAATTTATATGTACCGACTTTGTAAACCCAGACAGTACGTATTATGAATTAGTAGATGTCTAATAAATCGGCTATTGGTGTAATGCAATAACACATATAATGCTAGTTGTTAAATTAGTTTAGTGTGCTTTCAACATGGGCCAATTCAAATTCAAATACTTTATTTATTTTTAGTGGCCCCTGGAGTTGAGAGGAGGAAGGAGGGCAACGCAACTGTTTACCTCTATTCGGATGTCTATGGGCGTCGAGAGTCATAAAAGGATCCAACTGCTCTTTTGCCCCCCCCCCTCCCTATTCCATAAAAAAAAGGAATCCTCACGTATGAAGAAAGCATTTCATCTTATAATATTATAACTAAAACACGTTTCTCAAATTCGTTTAATGATATAATTAAATATTATTTTACACAGCGACGAAATCGTTTGCACCGATGAATGTTTCTCCCAGGAAGAGTGATGTCAGTATGTAACATTAAATGTCCCCTAGAAGTTCAGATTTAGCTCAATCCTTTTACTTGAGGCTGTCACAAAATAAATGCACATAAAGATTAACTTGTAATGCCACCGAATACATTTATTTCTAAAACGTTGCCAAGACGTATTTATATCGTTTCCACTGAAAGTCCACTGATTAATTAATTCTTTTTATATTATTATTATTCATGCAATAAAAATATTTTATAAACACATATTAAAAGTGCAAGTATGTACAAGCGCTAACTCTCTCGATAGTTATTCGTTCTGTACACGCCACAATCTCACAGATCGATACAGGGATGTTAGCCGAAGAAAAATACTTGTACACTGCGCTTAATTTGTAGAGGACATGTTGACTTATCTTGTCCATTCACTTGTTTTCCTTCGATTAGTTTACTGTATGTACATTGTGAATAAAAGTTTCACTTTAACAAACTTACTGGGGCTTTTACATTTCCTAGTCTTTTATCCTGGTTAAAGATTACTCTGTATTTATTTAATAAGAGGAAAAACATACAACATTATACCTCTCATGAATGCATGTTTTAAAACAGTTTTAGACAGATATGTCATTAGCTGTATTACAGCTACGGTTACTGTACTACAGGTACTAGTATGACAACTGTGTCAGCTGCAGTACCGCAAAATGCAAGCCATCATGTGATAGTCATGCGCGTAACATGTAAGTCATGAGCAACCGTTGTCTTCTTCTTCTTTTTCTTCTTCTATCGTGAATCTTTCTTCTATCAAGTTAGTCCATAGGGCCCGAAGGGGGGCAAGGTATCCGCGTAACCATAATCTGTGCGGATGTAAATGTGCTTCGGCACTCACCAAAACGGTCCGACTTGCTTATCCACCCTTTCTGTATACCTATATCTTCTAGCATTAGTAAGAGTTAGTGCCACACTGCATACTTGCATGCAGCCGAGTTGGGCCGGCACGACCGGGGAGGCACTTCTAGCTTACACGAAACCGGCATAAAGTGACAGCTATGCCGTAGCTTTTCGTGCGGTGTTTATGTAGCCGGTGGCCCATGGAGATGGGAGGAGAAAGGAGGGCAGCGCGTCTGTATAGACTCTTTTTGCGGATGCCTATGGGCGTCGAGAGTCATGAAAATGGCTCCGACTGCTCGTTTTCCCCCTATACGATTTAAAAAAAGGGTTATACAGATGCGTTGCCCTCCTCCCTCCTTGTCCCTCCATAGACCACACACGTACGTGTCGTGCAAGCGTATTCGGCTGAATGCATGCATGCAGCGTGGCACTACCTCTTACTAGCATGAAATGAGGGCAATGTTTACGGTAGCCATCTAAAAGTGAAAAGCTAATTCTCTTCTTTTCGACAAAAGTCATATTCAGATTTCATATTTTCTTTTCAACAATGTTACAGAATACAAAAGTTGAAAGTACATTCAGAATTTCAATGAAGTGAATCTCAAATATTGTCACAATATCTTGAAACTTAAGAAATAAGACTTGCGCCAGTTTGACTGCACTTGCAGTTTGGCTGCTTACATACTCTGTTACTTTGCTTTTCAACAAAATTTTAAGTTTTTCTTTCAAGCCGACGCGGCGGTTGATGATAATTTAAATTAAATTATTTAAGAAGTTGCAAACGTATTTTAAACATCTTTTGACATAAATTATGTTTTCATCTGTTTTATTTTGAAGCATTTTATAATATGAATTAATTGTTGAATCTGTTGCCACTGTCGATATTTCCGAACCGATACGCCCCGTGGGTCTGCAAGAAAAGGCTCTTTTTTTTAATCTTCGGAATTTGTGGATATCAGTGGGTGACGGTAGTCCTCTATCTGCTCGTTTCCGCCTTATATTACAAAAAAAGCGTCTTTTGGTGACTACCAAGGCTTATATTAGACATCTACATAATCGATATGCATAGTGTCGCCGGTCTTTCCTCCTCGTTTCTAACGTGTAACCGACAGCTAAAGCCTTGCTCACACTACATACGGTATCACAAGCAGGAGGTCCATGAACCTTTCGATCATATGATACCCATATTGTGGGACTTCGCTCGGTGGTTCGTTGGAAAAGCAGCAAAACGAGAGCAACAATTCCACGTAACATTTACGTGGACATGTATAGGCGTCGATAGACTACTGCTTGTCTGCCCTTTATACTATAAAACAAGTCTACGGATGCCCTCATGAGTTAAGCTCGGAATCGAAAAATCTATATTTTTTTTATTTATTATTATCGACACAAAAGATGCAATTTAAAATTTTATAAATACATAGTAGCATCAAAAAACCATTAAGGTTTAAACATGTGCCATACATTTACACAAGACGTGAATACGGCATGTAATATTAATTAAGTACTGTTTGGTAACAACATTTTATGTCGATGTATATGTACATACATACACACATACATACTCACGCACACAAGCAAACACACACACACACACACACACATACATACATTAACCAACTTCTCACGCATATTAACTGATATATAAAATCAATCAATATAAAGTTGTCAACAAGTTTCATACATCAATTCGTCTGCGTTCAATTTGATCTGTAACCCGACGTGCCACGACAACATTGATGTGTGCACGCCCTGTTGTAGCGGTAGATAGAAAATATCTCCTGAAGTTTACGATTGACGAGGTAAGAGGAAAAATAACTCCGAGGAATAAAGATTTATTTAAATTAATTACGTTACAGAATATTAAACCAAAGAGTTTCATTAAATTAATTCCTTTCTTGTTTTGATGGCGTGATTTCAAATCGTTGATTTCCTTACAAATAATAAAATAAAACACAAAGATTGGTTGTTTGTTTTAATTGGATCGGCTCCGAAATGTTGTAATTTGAAAAATCTTATACCATTAGAATACTATCGCTGATGAACAAAGACGAAAACTTGTGAATGTGTCTGTGTGTGTCGTGGGTACTTGTTTGTGTGGGTGAGGTGAGAATATATATTTAAGTATGATATCTAGTTACCCGGGTGGCAACACCGACTAAGCCCCTGCGAATGCCGCCATAATTGGAGGGCCCCGGATCTATAAGCAACAGGATCTCTCCAGCGACCGGCTGGCCTCGGTGAAAATCCCAGGCTTACCCTTCTTGGGGACTGTCCTGCTGCCTCTGAACAGACAATAAGGTCAGGTTTCCATCCTGACTCCTGGCCCCAGTATAAGGGAACACGCCACCAATTTGTCAGAATAGGACCCTCCGGTCTTCCTTATCCATGCCGCCATTGTTTTGACAATGGGCTATTTTCTAGTATTAACAAAATAATTTTTAACAAAAAAAAACCGGCCAAGTGCGAGTCCGACTCGCACACCGAGGGTTCCGTATGAATGGGAAGAACATTCCAAACGTAATGCATGATTTTCAAGACCTTTTTCTCTAAAACGCGTGAAGGGATTAAGCTGAAATTTTTGTCAAGTACGAAGGTCAGTTACGTCTTGATGCCTTGAAAAAATCACACTTCTAAGTTAACGAAATAAAAAGTTATAGCCAATTATGCACAAGTTTTGTATGAAAACGTACTTTGTCGAAAACCTAAAATAATCGGGTACTTCCCGTTGACCTGGAGTTGTGAAATTTGGCAAGAAGTAAGAACTTCAAGCACATAATAAATATAGGAATAAATCTGAAAACTAGTAAATTATACGTAGATCATTGGAAAAATCATTATCAACTTATAACTGTAATTCGTTGCCTACTAAATGTGTGTGAGTAACCGCTTATATAAGTTTGTCATCTTAAACGGCAGGCGTAAGGCGTAACTCCAGGTCAACGGGAAGTACCCGTAAATTTTAGCTTTTCGACAAAGTACGTTTTCATACAAAATTTGTGCATAATTGGCTATAACTTTTTATTTCGTTAACTTAGAAGTGTGATTTTTCAAGGCATCAAGACGTAACTGACCTTCGTATTTGACAAAAATTTCAGCTTAATCCTTTCACGCGTTTTAGAGAAAAAGGTCTTGACAGACGTACAGACAGACGGACAACAAAGCGATCCTATAAGGGTTCCGTTTTTTCTCTTTGAGATACGGAACCCTAAAAACCGACTTCAAAGAGTAAACTAAAAAAAATGTTAAAAAGAAAATTAAGCTGAATTCAATAAAACAAAACTTTACTAAAAAGCGAAAAATAAACCAAACTTAGATTATTCACAAAAGTAATGTAATTAAATATAATTAATCTTTATACAATATTATATTATGTATATGCTATCTATCTGTCCGTGTGAAGTCGGTGCCAAGCGTAATAGTTATGCTGCAGAGCGCCTAGCCCACCGCGAGGCGAGAAGAGAGAATTATTTTATTTGCATTTGGTTTTGTTATCAGTTAAAATCGTGAAACTTCTCCTCCTTAGGGACTGTCCGGCTTCCTTTGAACAGTCCCTACTACGCTGTTGGAACCGTGAAGTACTACTAGCTCCAGTACGTACTTTAAAGAAGCACCAACGTGTCACCAATGTTAGTCACATTGGTGACACATTGATGACGCCCATAGATATTTGCGTGATACAGATACAGATTCGCTGCTATCCTTTCTATCTGGGCAAGCGGGTACGTACATACAGCGCAAACAACACAAACGCACGCCCGTTACTTTACGCCGGTATTGTGTAAGCGAGAGGTACTTCCCCGGTCGTGCAGGCTGTATGCAAGCATGCACACAACAGGCACTACCTCTTACTAAAAAAGTATTTTTTTCTTGGTGATCGAAGATGAATAGGAATCTGAATCTACATTTATTATTTATATCATTTATAATTTATAATATTCATGGAGAAATATTTCAAAACTTTGTAGAAGTTTTTCAGTGATGGGCGCGTTGTAAGATGAAATGAAACATAATAAAATATATTACACTAAATAAACATATAAAATACAAAAGTACAATATACATTGTGCATGAATATATTGTCTCATCGTTCCAAGTCTCGCTTTTCACAATCAAAAGGAATAGATTTTAGAGACATGCTTATTACTATGACAATTTATGTCCACATCTCCTTCAAGATTTACATTTTATCCAATATAAGGCCACATGTACCGAACTCTACATTTATAGCGCTGTCACTGTAAATTATATTTCGTATAAAGTAAACACCAGATAAACCCAAGTGGTATTATTTGAATGTCTTCAACATGCAGTATAACGCAGTACAAGTATAAAACGACAAAGATATACGACGATTTGCGGTTTTCTCAGATAAAATGGCGTAGCGTGTGTCTACGAACGTTTCAGAAGCTTTACAACAGCCAATAAAGAGTAAGTAATATCAATAACACTGGGTAACTTAAAATTTTCCTCAATCTATCTACATAATTATAATAGAGCCATAAATTTCGAGTGTCTGTACATTGAATATATTTACGAAAAACTAATTGAGGGCGATGTTAAATTTTCAATGTTTTCTTTAATTTTTTGTCTGTCTGTCCAGGCTAATCTACAAAACTTATGAACGGGTTCGAATGAAACTTTTTATGTTGTATAGATGCTAAGACTGGTCCTACGGTAAATTCAGTACTTAATTATACCGACGGATTTGAAAATTTGAAAGAAACTTTGATTATAATAGAACTACACTTCGCGAACGAAGTTGCGGGCACCAGCTAGTAATAAATAATTTTGCTTCACATGACGTATTTCATCTCATTTTCTTAGTAGAATAACGTAAGGTACCTCTCGCTTACACGAGACCGGCGCAAAGAGACAGCTTTGCTGTCGCGTGAGTGCGGTGTGTAAGTAGCCGGTGGCACATGGAGATGTGAGGAGAAAGAAATAAAGAAAGAAAGATTTTTATTGGGAACAATAACAATATAAGGAAAGAAAGGTAGCGCATCTGTATAGCCTCTATGCGGATGTCTGTGGACATCGGTAGTTATGAAAATGACTGTGTCTGCTCGTTTGCCCCCTATACCATAAAAAAAACATGACAGATATTACACATATTATGCGCCTATCGTAGGGCACCTTTAATTTATTACCGTTTTTATTTCCAGCGTATATAGTCCAGAAAGAAAGAAAGAAAGAAAGAAAGAAATTTTTATTTGCTCGAATATGGGTACATACAAAATGGTGTTTTACATAGTATGAGTTTCCAACATATTCTGCTATATTAGCATGCAAATATTTATTACACTTATATGTACTTAATCTAATTTTACATTAATTTTTTTTTATTCTTTATGTTACTTTTTGATTGATTATTAAACATTAGATTTTATTATTAATACTATTAAAATTATCAAATTATACAAAATTTGTCATGATTATATCTGAATAATTCATAAATAATAAACAAGGAAATGAGATGTCAGAATAGAATCAATATAATAATTATTTAGCACCTATTAATAAATATCTATTATATTTAACATTATTACAATAATTAAACAAAAATAAAACTGTAGTCAAATAGTACCTAGTTAAATAATTTCCCCATTAATTCTAAATATTACAATTTTGTACCATAAATTCATTTAAGTTATAATAACAATTTTCTTTAAGCCATGATGTAATATCCTTTTTAAATTTATTAAACCAGTGTACAATTGAACACAGTTTCGCTATAGTTATAAATACATTCAATACTTTACACAAGTCTAAGTGTGTCCCAGCCCTTTCTCTACAAAGTTGTACAGTAATCACCACAAGTACAGCGCTCAGATCCTTACAAGGGCTACATCCTGAGGGGAAATAACGCACCTCGCCGTACTTACCGAATGTTTATTCTTTCTGTCAACTCGCTTGTTTGTCTTCGGTTTGTTGTCTATTTGTTTTGTCCAATGTGGATAGAACTTTTACTTACGGGTAACTACGGATAAAACATTTCTTAAAAATACCTGTACTTGTGTTGCTTCTCCGGGATACAAGAGTACACACGGCGATGTATCTTTTGGAAGTAAAACTTCTTTACGCGCGCAACATGTAGCGACTACAATGTAGCACTAGCTTTGTAAATTGTAATACAGTAATATATAAAATACCTAAACGATAATAATAACTGAATGAAAACAAGTAAATTGAGTAGGAATTTTAGCGCAGCACTATACAATAGACTAGACTAGACAATAGAATATGCAAAATAGATTTAGAGTCGCGTGGAATTTTGGTGCACTACTTCGTGAAAGTTTAGTGTGCATCACCAGTATCTAACAGTAACAAGTTATTTTTAAAATAATTCTTATTTGTCTATTTGTTTGCTGTCTTTGCCTAGAAGTTCATAATGTACTAGAACTGTAGCATAATATAATGAGAGCTGTATTAAAAAATAGGAATTGAAATCCTATAAAACAGTAACCATCCTAGCGTAACACCAGTGTTACTTAATACCACACTTTGGTCGCTTACATATAATTCGTTTCTAATTGTCAAAGGGGGGTCATGATTTGCACTTGCGGAAGTTGACCGGCGTAAGGGTCAATTCACACCAAAATAGCGGCGAAGCGCAGCGAAACGAAGCGCAGCTTATGTGTCATATGAATTTCAACTTTATAATAATTTCTATAATACTTATTATCGCATGAGAAACTCGAAAGAGTCGCGCGGATTCGAACGACTGCGCGAGGATTCGCTGGAATCCGCGCGGAAGTCGTGAGAATTCGATAATAAGTACTACAGTAATGAAAATAAAGTTTAAATGTATATTATGACACTGAAAATGCGCGCCGCTTCGCTGCGCTTCGACGCGCTTTTGGTTTGAATTGACCCTTAGTCACTAAATGGCTCCAATTACTTGATTATCCCTCTATGCTATAAAAAACATGTTCCCGCCAAACCGCGGAACGTACGATGTCAACGTAACGCGTACGATGGAACAACACTAAATTGTCGGCACACCCCTAAAGAAGACGAGGTCTAGTTCAGAGACTTCGTGTGTGACAGCCGGTCGGATCAGCGCCTGCTCATGCTACTTTTTCTGCGCATGTGAACTGTGTTTGCTTGTGCGCCATCAGTGCTTGTGCCTAAAGGTACAAGTTGGAAGCGGGCGACATGAGGTTGCAGCAGACGACGTGTCGCCGCTTCATGTCGTCGCGACACGTCGTCGCGACACGTCGCTGCGGTCATGAATTGGAACCCGACCGCAGATGGCAACAGCAGATGGAATCCAATTGATAGCTATTTTGTGCTTTATGACAATGAAATAAAATTCATAATGGGAATTAGGAAGTAATATATATCACTATTTTCTTGTCAGTGATACATTTTGCTCATCTCTAAAATACACTCATTGGACGTGTCGTTGCGACACTACTGATCCGCGGTCGGGCGACACTGGCGTCTGCCGCTCGACGACGCGTCGCTAGCTTCGTGTCGCTAACTACAGAGGTAATTTCATAGAAATACATAGAAACCAGTAGAGTCGCTGCGACACGTCGTCTGCTGCAACCTCATGTCGCCCGCTTCCAACTTGTACCTTAATTGCTTGCGGTAATACGCTAAATAACTATTCCTACTAAAAATAACAGTGCTTGTGCAAAATTCTGCTTTCATCGTGTGGCGTGTCGCGGGGTGTGTTCCTGGATAAAGGTGAGTCCGTCAGTTTTACCCATCCCAGATCCTAACCACCAACATCTCCTCACTTCCTTCAAGCCCATTCGAGCGACGCTCGCAAAGAGGCGGCCTCAAAACATATATGGAATCATCTTGCCAGTAACTTCTCCGCTTGGCTGTATAGATAGAAGTACGACACGTCCTGGTTGCGCCGACCGGATTCTTCTACAATGCAGGAAAAAGTATTAAAAGATATAAGATTATAGATACTTAAGTATCAAGTTATATAAAATTCATTCACGTATAAAAAGTAGATTATTGTCCTTTTCGGCGTGAAAGAGAATCTGTCAGACCGGAAAATTTGGGCAAAAGGAACAAAATGTTATCCAAAGGTGTGAAAGAATTATACGCTACAATTGTTCACCGAGATGTAACCGACTTCACTAGTGGTGTATTTTTACATTGAATAAAATTAGTATTTGACTACATAGAAACATTTGATCATTAATATTTTGTTGCATTAGAACCAGATCAAACTGCCGGAACTGTTTTGGGAAATTTGCAAAAAAATATTTGATTATAAAATTTTGTAAGAAAATTAAATGTATAAATTTTAATGGTCGCATAAATTTGTTGAAATAAAATTTTCATTATAGTATACAAGGAGGGTAACGAGAAGTTCTGGTTTTTTCATATCTAGCAACATCTTTTTTTTTTTTTTTTTTATAGCATAGGAGGCAAACGAGCAGTTAGGTCACCTGATGTAAAGTGAACACCAACGCCCACAGACATCCGTAACACCAGAGGTCTAACAGATGCGTTGCCGACCTTTGAGGAAAGAATAAGCTCTTTTCTTGAAGATCCCAAGGTCGTATCGGTCCGGAAATACCGAGGGGGGCAGCTGATTCCATATTGAGATGGTGCGTGGGATAAAATTGCGCTTATAGCGCACAGTAGTAGACTTCGGGGGATATATTCTATATAAAAAAATAAAAATATATTGAAAATCGATCCACAATAATAGACTATGTTATGGCATAACATTACAAAAAAACCCTAGAACGTCTATTTAGAACATCTTCCTTTATTGAATTTACAATAATGACCTAGGTAGGTGGTATATTGTAGATACAATAATGACCTTTTATATTGTAAATACAAGAATGTTCCATATTGTAGACAAATCATGTTATAGAGATTTACACAAAGCAATAGGAACAAAAGAAATATTGCCAAATTCCCGCTTGTGACATCGACAAGCTTCTTTATCTTTAACAATTGGATTTTGTTTTGCGAGTTTGATAGCATCCGGTTCCAGTCTAAACAAAACGTGTTTCAATATGGGTATATATAATAATGGGTAATTTATTTTATGCTTTGATTCATATTTATGATAAAGGGGGCGAGCGAGTAGTTGGAACCATTTTCATGATTTCCAACGCCCATAGACATACCCATAGAGGCTATACAGATATGCTGCCCTCCTTTCACCTCCCACCTCCATGGGCCACCGGTTACTTAGACAACGCAGGAAACGCGACCGCACAGCTCTACAGTACAATATATAATAAAATATCAAGCTGGGTTGCATCGGAACTGAACCGGCGCGGCGTAATTCTCGGTCACATGTTAATGTCGCCTTTTGACAGTTACGGTCTCGCGTTTCGTGCGGTGCATGTACTTTGGGGTGTTATGCATATGTTATCATATTATTTCCTATAACATAAATCGTGTATGATGGAGACCATAAAAAATACTTCCACGTCATGACGATGACGTCACTTAAATTCTTTATCCGAGATAGTCACGAGTGTGCACGATCTTGTCCGAAATTGTAGGTCGGGTATAAGACGCTTCCAAACTAAACTCTCACAACAATTTTCATATTAAATTTCTTATCGTAGTTACATTTGTGTTTGCTACAAACACTTTTGGGTGGAATGCAAGTTTATATTGATTGTAGATATTATGCTTTTATCAAAAAGCTTGCGAAAAATTAGAAGCTAGGGATTAAGACAAAGTACCACCTGCTTAGACTTGACGATCTATTCCTTAAACTCTTCAATAATATTATAACAAACTCGTATACAATATGTAAGTATCTACTACTTACAGTGAACCAACTTAAAACAAAGATCAACTTTAAACAATCAATTATAAAAATCAAAGGCACTGTAACATTTGTTTTATTTTTGTTGATTGGAATGATAAACTAATAAAAAAAAGAATACAACGTTAAAACTACGTATACCATAAGTGCCTACTGTGAATCCGAAACTATTTAAAAAAAGTTTGCGAGAAGTATACGAATATACTTTATCAAAGAAGTTAAATTGCTTAATAATTAAGAAAAAATATAAACATCCTTTGGCCTGACAGCGACAGCGAGCGGTACGGGGTAATGACCTTGTGAGCCGGCCTCACGGTCAGCCTGCTGTCGTGATACACCGTGTACGAAGTGAAAAAAAATTACCTTGAAAAAACTTTACAAAATTCCTGTGGCTCTGATTGATGTGACATCGATCTGCCACTGCCAAAGCTAATACATCTTTTGTTTGGCTGTCAGATCCAGTCGGTGAAATGGTGAAAGTAGGCGGTGATTGTAGGTATGAAGAGGTAGACAGTGGGGCGCACAATGTAGGTGGTATCCTCCTCCTTCCATGGGCCTTCGGCTACTTACATACCGCACGAAACACGACAGTTAAAGACAGTAAACAGAGAGTTACCTCCCCGGTCTACATATCGACTACATGCAAACACGTAACGTGGCCTCTTACCAAAGCGGAGATTTGATTGTAAACTTGGTCTAGATGTTTAAGTAAATAGCCATATGAATAAGTATAATGCATTTAGAAAAGACATGTACGTCGTACACGATCTGAATACCTCTAGTATTCGGACGATGTGGGTAATTACCGCTAACGAGCCGGGCCGGAGCGAGTCAGGTGTAAACGAGATAACATTCGCCATCTCACACGTCAGTAAGTGCGATAACCATTAGCCCTGTTAGGTTTACAATTTTGGTCCAATCCAGTAAAAAAATCAATAATACATTCGATATATATATAGAAATAAATAAAATAAATTTGACTATACAAGAAAATATAACTCGTGGGTAACGATACAGACTAGATAAGCTAGATATAGGATAGACCGAAGCTTAAATTTTTCGCAACATGATATTAAACATGCGATTTTCCAAATACCCGCCGGCCCGGTTGTTACTAATTATGTACATGTGATAATATTTATTAGAAAACATATGCGGCTGCAGCACTTAATAATACACACTAATTGACAAAATAACGTCACTCGATCGGCCAAGTCGATGTTTTTATTTAAAATGTGAAAGATTTTTAATATTGATAAAATAATAATAATAATGATAACTTAAAACAGAAGATTTCTTAAGTAATAAATAAATTAACCGACTTGTAATTACATGGGTCTCACAACTCACAACAACACAAAACCATAAAAATGGTAGAAAAACTGAGCTGCGACACTTGTTTTTTTTTACAGGATATTTTTGTTGGGACTTAATATTAACAACATATTTAACAATGCTTGATAAAAGCTTGTAGTGTACTGAAATCTTTATACTCTATAAAATAGTCTCTGATAAAATTAAACTTCAGTAAATGACTTATCTTTTTCTTTCTTTTAAGGTCCAAATAGATATTTTTTTATGGCAAAAATATACTTTTTAAGCATTTAAAAATACACCTCTGTTTGTAATCATTATAGAATATTATAATCAAAGAACTAACTATTTGCTAGACGAAATGACAGTGGATCTATTTTGAATGCGGAAAAACAGAAGGTAAGATAGTTTTATAGTAAAGACCTTAGATTATTATGAGTTATAACTTAAAAAGTATCGGTGTTTAACCACATTCACCTCTATCATCTAACCAATAAGCAATTTTGTTACAAAAAAGTCAAACTGTAAAAAAACAATTTAAGCGAACATTTATGGTACCTGACCGTTTCACTAAAGCATATTTTATGTTATAATTCAAACAATGGAGCCTCTAACTCGCGCTAGCGGGATATTTTAAAACTGTTCGCGGAGGTCATAAATTCTGTGCCGTGTTCCTCTAGACAATACCCCGGGGCTTCCGAATATCCCCGTGCTTGAGGTGTTTTCGAGAATATTTTACAATTTTCAAATATTTTTTTTTAATGTGGAAATTTCCAAAACAATTTCCACAGAAACAATGAGACTATGCGTGGTCCATATAGATGTATGGTCGCTAGGGAGATATAGGGCTACGAATACAAGGTGAATTGGAAAATACAATAGGGTCCGTCAACCGTCCAACCCTTAGATGAAGTATACTTCATCTAATGGTTGGACGGTTCCCAAAGGTAAAAAGCCTTAAAAAATATCATGTCATATTGCGTTTCTACATTTATTTTTTGTGTAAACTAAATCTTCATCCAATAGTTGGATAAGTGCGAGCTGTAACTAGTTAACTACTAGTATTGTTGTTCAGCGCAGACGCCCAGGGACCCGTTGTGGTGGTGCCTTTACATCTCACGATATTTAGCTACAGGTGGAAAAAAAATGCGATTATTAGATAAGAGTTCGAATTCTGTTACTTTTGTAACGGTTTGATCAGTTTTCTTATGTTGTGTGTATCTTAGTTCGGTTCTTTCTTATAATATGAGAGACAAAATATAACATAACTTAAATATATTACCTTTGTAGTCTGTAGTCAATTTCTAAGTAGCGTATCAGTTTCGTGGCTTCACTAAATGGCCCCAACAGAAGACTATTGAAAACTGGTGAAAATCAGCAAATAATATGATTGAAATTAAATTGGAATTACTTCCTACTCCTACTTTCTTCTGATTAAATTCGTTGCGTTGATTAAATCTGTCTTGATACAGACAGATTTAGCTTTTCCCTCGGGCTTCTTGCGATCATATTAAAGGATCAAGTGTGGTCGCCGCTGTCGATCCTGGCGACATAGGAGTAGCAGCGGTGGGAACGAGTGGTGGGACAGAATACTGAGTTGGGACCATTTTGTGATAATTAAATCTGATTAGGTAGTAAAGCAAAATGTGTATTCCTATTTCCCAAAAAATAAACTTTTCTTTCTTTCTTTCTTTCTAAAGTAGTGGATTTTTCGGCGTTTTTAAGTGTGCGCTGGGGAGCGTCTGGTCGGTGCATTCAGCTTCTAAACAGCGATTAAATCGTCGATCGTAGCACGCGTGGTGGATCTAATTGAAACGCGAACAAACTTCCACGTGCGTCACAAACGTGGTCTACTACAGAACTTTGTAGTTGGCGATATTACGTTCAACGAGCGTATAGCTAACGAGAGAACAATGAGCAACTTCAACTTTACTCCTTATTACTTTAGTTTCACTTTTAATTACTCGCTAAACAGGTACGCTGGTAACTTCTTACATTAGTCTGTTTATAATGCTATTGTTGAATTGTAAACGAATACTTATAATTAGAATAGATCATCAGATATTATTAGCATGTCTAACGCTACTTAGACAAGTAATGAAGATGTCTGTCGCGGTTGTATTGTCGTGTGTTGCATAAATTACAGTTAATGAGTATAGAGAGTATTCTTACAGGTGACAGGGTAATATGTGAGCCACTGAAGAACACAGGACCGATGAAATAGGAACTAAAACAGTCATCGTGGCCGAAACCGGTTAGATATTATCGTATCGTATCGTATTGTATCGTATCGTATCGTATCGCATCGCATCACATCACATCATATTATATATACAAACGTCAAAAAAATAATTATTACAGATAAAACAAAAGACGAGAGAAATAACAGTTTTAACCACAAAAAGACGCAAAAATGTACCAAATCGTACTAGACATCGAATATTGTAAACAATCTTGTTTTTAACCATCGAACGTAGACGATTGACTCGACGTACCCAAGTGACTGCGTCAACGCGACCCCGAGTAATTTAACTTCGCTTTTAAGACACTGCGACAGTTTTCATTATTTTTGAGTTCGAGGGTCAAACGAGCAGTCGGAGCCTTTTGATGACTGTAAAATTGTGTCACTAAATAGGAAGATGATCAAATACTTGTTTGACACTTTTGAGTTAGTTACATATTTCGTCGTTAATTTAAGAACGAAATATTTTTTAAAGGTACATGTACATGTACATGTAACTTTTCTCGACTTTTCAACTGAGTTACTCCAGCCGTGGTCCCATAGATTTAGAATGTAAGTACCTACAAGATACACAATGTCAGAACAGAGGCGAGACAAAAAAAATATTTGGCAAATGTCAGAATTACTACAAAAACCGTAGACAGAGAAAAGTTTTCCTCTATCTAGGACAAAAACACATATATGACTTTGTCATTATTATGAGATAGGATCGCGCGGAAATAATAGTCTCATATGTACTTCATCTACTATCTCATTTTTTTTCCGATGATTGGAAGTGAATTTGAATGTCTCGCTCCCACGCTTTGTACATCTTTCACGTAGTGAGAACAATTCTAAATCTATGCGTAGTCCCGAGCCAAGGTATATGTTTTGTCATATACCTTATAATATCTTATCGTGTTAAGAGTGTTATCGTTAAAAAGTGCAGAAATTGAGTATTTTGAAGACAAATTACTCGTAAATGGAAATAATCTATTAAAGATTAACTTTGGTTCCGCATAGCACAAATATTTTTATAGGATCTGTAAAAGTTATAAACTGAAAATTATTATTATTTACGAAGAAAAAGGTTTATTTGGAACTCATGTTTTCGAAATTTTATGAAAAGACTGATTTTCGGAATGAAATTACGAATATAAGCAGTGGATTGTGGATATCTAAAAAATATATACTATTAGGAAATATTATATTGCTGTTGATATTTTATAAAATATAAAAGTAAATTGAGTTCATTAAACTCGGCAAAAAAATATTTTTGTAACTTAAATTTGGAAAAATAAAACAATGTCATAAAATTATAAAGGTTGATAAGGCGAATTAATTTTATTTCGTCAAACGCTAAAATATCAAAACCGGTTAGTCACTCATAAGTCCACGCTACACACGCGTTGAAGTGTGAGTGCGCACTAGCACAATCGGACGGCAGAAATACCTACACCGCGAGTGGCTCGGCTACCGATAGCCCTCTTAAAAGTAACTACAATGTGTTTAACAAATTTCATTCATATCATCACATTTTTTATTTAATCATTAATTTAATAAACTCCACAAATCCACAGATATTAAGATAATTAAAGTATAATAACATAAATCATACATAATTTTTTTATGATATAGGGGGGCAAACGAGCGGTTCCATTTTCATGACTACCGACTCCCATAGACATTCGCATAGAGGCTATACAGATGCGATACCCTCCCTTCTCCTTCCACCTCCATGGGCCACCGGCTACTTACACACCGCACGAAACGCGACAGCACAGCTGTCACTTTATGCCTGTCTCGAGTAAGCCAGAGGTATCTCCCCGGTCGTGCCGGCCCAATTTGGCTACATGCAAGCATGCAGTGTGGCACTACCTCTTATCTAATTACTCATACAAGAAAAGCTCTAACTAGAGCTTAAAATAACTGAAACAACTGTAATATCGAAGGAAGTGATGATTGATATAATAAAAAGAAACCGTAAGCCAATACAACTATAGTTTGAAAATAAACTACATCAGTAGAACCTAATTGTATATTTCCTTCTGTTTCAAGTTGAAATCTTTAACAACTTCCATTTGTTATAAATTCACTCCGCAGGCCGTCTTACCGAGTTAGCTGTTGAGAGGAAAGGCACATTCTTTAAAATGAAAGCAATTTAATTTGAGAGAATTGCGCTCATGTAACGAATATGTTCAATATACTAGCTCGGCCGCACGATTTCACCTATTTGAAATCCTAGGAAAACGTTATTTTTTTCGGGTCGTCCATTTATGTTATTATGTATGTGTACCAAAGATTATTATGTATTTATTATATATTATGTAGTTTTTTTAGATAAATAGTATGCAGGATGCATATAGTTTACATGTATGTCTGTAATTTTTTTACGCATAAACTGCTGAACAGATTTGGTTTATTAATTTCATACAGATATACTTCCCAATCTGAAAGAGTTTATAGGAGATCGTAGATATGATTTTTTATTTAATGAATAACTTATTTTCGGTAAATACCAACAAAAATAATAAAGAAAATTGAATTAGACGCATAATGTCATAAAACTTAGGTCAAATGTATGTGAAGGCAATTAATTTTGATCGGCAACAAAATACTTTATTAGCAGCAACAGATTTTAATCTTTATGTATGAAATAAATACTCCTAAAATATATTTTACAATAGTTCAGTACCGAAATTAAGTAGCGCGCGCTTCCCCGGCTTTATGTAACACAATACTTCTTCCTTCTTTAAAACACTCTCAAAAACAATATAAGTGAAGTAAGCGAGAGGAAAGATAAAAAATATCCTGTTTGTAAATGTTTTGGCCCTTAAATTATTAGCCCTTAAGGATAATAATTTAGGACATAAGTGTTATACGACGTTGATAAATGCGCTTAACTGACTAAAATATTATATAAAATGCTTTCATATTTTGTACCTTAATCCGCATTTTTTCAGATTCATTTGACGGACAAGACAAATGGCGTCTTTGGATTGATGAAGGACAAAGCGGCGGCCATGACAAGGGTCAGCTATATCTGATACTTCGTAGTAGGTTGTCATGTTGTTAACACTTAGCACACGTGTTTGCAAGTTATATCAGGAATATCAATAATACTATGTCACTAGTAGAACCACAAAGGTCTTTACTATAATTATTCTGGTTTTGGATTAAAGGTAAGCAGACAGTTGGACTACTTGAAGTTAAGCTAACACACACACTAACAAGGTTAATAAAAGCGAGAGGCATTAAATTAAACCACATAAACTATAAGTGCCTACAGTTAATCCGAAACTATTAAAAAAAAGTTTACGACAAGTAGGTATACGAAAATACTTTTTTTAAACAAGTTACATAGCGAAAAATTGTATCATGCTTGCTCGCACGGGGTAAAAAAAATTCTGTGGCTAAGCTATTGCTCCGATTTATCTGATTTTTGTTCGGTAGCCTGTAAATGATACATTATTATTAATGTTAATACATATTATTAATGTTAAAAGTAATGATACATATTTAGTAAGAGGTAGTGCCACGCTGTATGCTTGCATGCAGCCGAATTGGGCCGGCACGACCGGGGAGGTACCTCTCGTTTACACGAGACCGGCGTGAAGTGACAGCTGTGCTGTC
>LUGF01041601.1:100151-114597 GCA_001625245.1 Calycopis cecrops
CCGCGACTCCATTGGTAGGCGCGGCCATGACAAAATTTGTATCTTCAATTTTCTCCTGGTTATAACTAACCGGAGTGACATCCTCTGTAACATTATATTACAGAATAAGTTTATTAGTTATAAACGACGTGTCAGAGGTAGTCCTTACGACATGTCGCAACATGTTTCTATCTTTAAATTGTTACGTGACAGAGATAACCCTTATGGTGTCTCGCATCACATTGCTTAAAAAAAGTAATTGATATTGTTTTATAGGGACAGAGGGAACCCTAGTAGTATCTCGCATCCCAAAATATCATTTAAATAAAGCTTACCATTGTTACGTGACAGAGATAACCCTTATGGTGTCTCGCATCACTTTGCTTATAAAAAGTAATTGATATTGTTTTATAGGGACAGAGGGAACCCTAGTAGTATCTCGCATCCCAAAATATCATTTAAATAAAGCTTACCATTGTTACGTGACAGAGATAACCCTTATGGTGTCTCGCATCACATTGCTTATAAAAAGTAATTGATATTGTTCTATAGGGACAGAGGGAACCCTAGTAGTATCTCGCATCCCAAAATATCATTTAAATAAAGCTTACCATTGTTTTCGTCCTTCGAACTAGATGATAAACATGTGACCCGTTTTTTATTTGATAATTTCTTCTCCAGCTTTCGAATCTTTACTTCTGAATTCCTGTATTTTCTTTTATCACCCATTATAATGAACTATAACTATTATGAATAATTCTAATTTAGAAACAAACTAAAGATATTTAATGACAAAAGGGAAATAGTACGTGCGAAGGCTTGAGCACGGAAATGTCGAATGATAGATAACAAAATGGCGGGAGCGCAGGTAGTAGCAGTGTTGCCAATCTTTGTTTTTACTTTTTAAATCCGTGCAAGGCTGAAGGCTTGGATGTGTTACTACAATATGTTAACCCTAAATCGCTAGAATGAAGCTGTGAAGCATAATAGTCTCAAAGCATTAAATATGAGAGCGGCATTTTAGTTTACAAACATTATCCACCACTTGCGTCCAATCAAAACAATACGATCCATACTTAGATATTGAATGCGGTTTAAATTAAAAAGAGCTAGAAGGTATGTCTTGTTTATCTTAATAACTAGCGAACACTCGCAACTTCGTTTACGTGTAGGTACCCGTTGTTTTGCCGCAGTCAGTTAAAAAGTAGCCTATAGTCTTCCTCGCTAAATGGACTTAGTTAGTCCGGGTTAATATAATATAGGCTACATATGATTATCTCGATATTTCCACGGGATCGAAACTAATGTGGGTGAAACCGCGCAGCTAGCTAACTATAAAAATATTATTTAAAAAAAAAACATTTTTGTTAAAAAAACGTTAAAAAAACATTTTTGCAATTTTTGCTACAATTTTTGCAAAGATATTGAGATGGCAGAGACAAGCATAGTTTGTATAGTCTAAGATAGATAAGACAGACCTATCATATACGAATACATTTTCTTAGGATCAAGAATAAAATTCATTGTAATATACAGCGTTGCCAGATTTTTTTTTGCCAAGTCGGGATTTTGAAACTTTTTGAGTGAAAAAAGCGGGATTGTATCGTCGAAAGCGGGACATAGTAAAAAAACGTATATAATCATATAAATGAAAGTCAAAATAAGTTTTATTTATTAGAAAAAATTGGTGTTTCAAATAATAGTCTGAGTGTTACAAATTGTAACTTACCATAGGAGTCTCTCTTGGTAATTAAGAAAATAATTATTTGAGTATATGAACTAGGTACTTTATTCATGATATTTTTGTGAAGATTTAACTTCTTTTAAACTCGGCCGCGCTTCCTCAGGACGCACGGTCGAGTTATCTCCGAAAGCGGGACCAAACCTGTCCCGCGTGGGACATTTAATTTTGATTTAAAAATCGGGACGTCCCGCCTAAATCGGGACGTCTGGCAACGCTGGTAATATATTGTAATGTAATTAAAATCTTTTAGATTTGGATTGACTTGTTCCTAAAAAAATCTTTATTAACACTAATGTATACCGATATAATATGCTAAATCGAACATCAAACTTCCCTTACGTATTTGTGATAATTTGACCGGAACTTAATCAACAATCAAACCGTTCTCGCCACTTAATTGACTGTTAGTGAGGGCCAAAACCCATGTCAGTTGATAACTAAATTTAAAGTTTAGCCAACTTTCCATAAGGCAATGTGATGCGTACGACTAATCTTTATATATAAAAACGAATGTTTGTCTGTATGTTCTTTATAAAATCGTAAACCATACATTTGATAATATGATGATTTTTTAGCAAAGTTATTGTGCATGAGCCGGTGTGAGTTGGTACGACCAATTTTCGACAGATGGCGCCTCGCGTAGCTTTTCACGCAGGGTACATCTAGTATTGAATAAATATATTTGTAACAATCCGTTTTCTTTTCTTTATTGTAAAGGAATAACGTATGTATGTACAGTACGCAGTAAGAGGTAGTGCCACACTGCATGCATGTAGCCGAATTGGGCTGGCACCACCGAGGAAGTACGTCTCGCTTACACGATACCGGCGTAAAGTATACCGGCGTAAATAGTTATTCTGTCGCGTTTCGTGCGGTGACCCATGGAGGGAGCAGGAAGTGGAAGGAAGCGAGCGCGTCTGTGTAGCCTCTATGCGGATGTCTATGGGTGTCGGCAGTCACGAAAATGACTCCAACTTGTTGGCTGCGACCTTCAAAAATGATTAAAAATAAATTTAAACATAAATGTTAAATCCAATTAGGTAACCAATTATAAGTAACTCATCGTCAGGTAACTTTGTCGGTAAACTCTCATGAAACTATTATACTGAGTAAAAGCGAGTCTCACTGATGAATACTAATTATTATAATAAGAGCAATTAATGTTGAGTCTCTCCGTGTGGGGCTTGAACAATTTACATGATTAAAGAGGGATGGAACTGAAGAAGTTAGTTGTGAATAAGCGATATTAGTAGCGATGGTGGTATTTATAAACTATAACTATGTAATGCTCAATAATTATATGTTTCAGGGTGTAAAAGAATCCATTGATACTACGCGTTAGTTTTTTGTGATGGCATATTAGCAGAATTTTCGTAAAATTTCCATAATTACTGTTAAAAATCAAAATACAGTTTAAGCCAGAAAAAACAGCCATGTGCATAGAACAATATACCATATTGTGTACAAATAAGATGTGTTCATAATACGCCCGTGCGTTAAATGAATAATACAATTTAAAATTAAAAATTATAACGAAATATACAGGCATATGGCACTGTATTTTTTTCGTTTGCGTGCATTTCAGTTGAATTTAGCCGTCACGACTACAACTATAAAAAGTATAAATAATAATAATTAAACAAGAAAAATATTTATATAATAAGTCATGTTGAATCAATGTTCACCAGATTTACTACTACACCCTAGCATAGAAGTTCGAATTAGTCAACAGGATAAGCAATTACGCTTTTGAAACAGTCGATTAAATAAACTCATAAGCTAATATTAATTTCTGTAAAATACGAAATATAAAATATTTTCTCCGCTGAGCTTGTTTGTGAATTAATGAAGTTGTATGCGCGGGTACTGCCAAGTACGTCGTCAATCAGCGGCGGCGACGCGCGACGGAACGATCGATCACGTCAATTAGGACGACTCTGATAATTTTTCGCTTCTCCACCGCTCGGAATGAATTACAATCTTTAAAATGTGAAAACTTGATCACGTGATTTAGGCGCGTAGATTTTTGAAATAAGAACTTACTATTGCCTGTGCTATTGCGCTCGATAATAATGTCGTCCTAGCCGATTTCGGCTACGGCGGCCGTCTATATAGACGTGCCATCTGCGCAGGACATAAATTATGTCGCACACTTGTGCACTATAATAATTATTATTATAGTGCACAAGTGTGCGCGTAAACACAAGTGCACTCTCTATTCCCTCAGTCTCATATTCCGATGGGACGGCAAACCAACACGACCGGTGAGAAATCAGGCTCAGGACCTACGGCTTAATGTGCTCTCCGAGGCACGGGGGTGTAACACCGCCAACTTCCTGACTGCGAACTGTTATTAGAAATTGAAAAATCCCACTAACAATTTTCGGTCCGACCCGGGATTCGTACCCGGGACCTCACGTCTGTGGTTGAACACGCTTACCACTAGACCACGAGGCAGTCGATTGCGCTCGATTAAGTATTACCGACACTACGTGTAGCCCCATCTATTATAAAATATAAGTACTTATATTATGATAACACCAATAATTATTCGTCAGTATTTAATAATGTAATTACAGACGGCGCTGATCAATATATATAAAAAAAACCGGCCAAGTGCGAGTCCGACTCGCACACCGAGGGTTCCGTAATCCAAACGTAATGCATGGTTTTCAATTATTGTACCTTTACGCCTGCCGTTTAAGATGACAAACTTATATAAGCGGTTACTCACACACATTTAGTAGGCAACGAATTACAGTTATAAGTTGATAATGATTTTTCCAATGATCTACGTATAATTTACTAGTTCTCAGATTTATTCCTATATTTATTATGTGCTTGAAGTTCTTACTTCTTGCCAAATTGCACAACTCCAGGTCAACGGAAAGTACCCGATAGTTTTTTGGTTTTCGACAAAGTACGTTTTCATATAAAATTTGTGTATAATTGGCTATAACTTTTTATTGCATTCACTTAGAAGTGTGATTTTTTTCAAGGCATCAAGACGTAACTGACCTCCGTATTTGACAAGCTTAATCCCTTCACGCGTTTTAGAGAAAAAGGTCTTGACAGACGTACAGACAGACGGACAAAAAGCGATCCTATAAGGGTTTCGTTTTTTTCTCTTTGAGATACGGAACATTAAAAAACTAGCTATGCTCCGCTGTTTCACCTGCGTGGCATCCCATGGGAACATTTTTTGCGGTATAAAAACTATCCTATGTGTTAATCATAGTTACCCTCTATGTGTGTGCCAAATTTCATGATAATCGGTTATGCAGTTTTTGCGTGAAGGAGTAACAAACAAACAAATAAAGAAACAAACAAATATACAAACTTTCGTATTTATAATATTAGTAGGATTTTAAGAAAAAAATTCTATTGATGCGAAAGGTTTTTTTAAGTTTTCAGCTTTCACTGCACAAGTGACATAATTCATTTTCAGGTATTAAAGACATCAGACTATCTTTCTGATAGACATTATTTGATTTTGATATTTGTAATTTAAAAGTTCATTTTGCGTTCCAGAATAGTAATATTTTTTAAAAACTTATTTTATTCACGTCAATAATTATTGTCATAGTAAATTTTGCAAAATTTCTTTATGTATTTTTTTATTTAGGTACACAATTTGTGTTTCAGTCTGCTTCACTACATGTATGTAAGTGAGGGTTAGCTTTGATGAGTGGTTTGAGCATGTGTAAGTTTTGCTATCGAGGGTGCTTCGTTAGTTCTTGTGCAGAGAAGTTTCCACGGCTCGTTACTGTGACATATTTGTATTTTGTTGTGGAATTTAATTTCGTGGACTTTCAAACATACTACAATGTTGTAATTTGTAAGCGAAAATAATTTAATCTTTTTTTGTAAGAAAGTTTCATTTTTATCAGTTTTGCATTTACATTGTAAATGTAAACCTGATCGATTTAATTGGTTTGTGTGTGATTTACGTAGGTATAACTTATTTTTTAATAATATAGCTAAAATACCTTAACAATATTACAACAATACAGCAAAACAAAAATCACTGTTTAAAATATATTAGAAAATGTGAAACCCAGTGTCCCTCACGTTATCAAGACAATTTTAACGACATCTCATATTATTACGTTAAAATCAGCTGATTTGTTTAGATAGGAGACAAAAAATCTACATGACGTTTGACCAAAAACCATCTGAAGTCAGGTAAAATAGTGAAACAGCCGATTATATCTGTAAGTATAAGACGATATATTATATCAAGTCATCAATAAAGTTTACATATAAATTCTTCTATTTTTCGATTTCACTTCACCCGCTAACATCCCACAAACCATTTGAGCACATCCTGTTGTGGTGGAATAGAAAATCCCAGCCTAACTCTGCACAAGGTTTAAGGAAAATTAACTTCGTGACTGAGCAAGATTTATTTGAATAAATTAGGGCTCGAGGAAAAAAACCAAACCACCTTATACCGATTACTTCCTTGTTTCTTCGATGCTTGAAGACTAATACTATTACTTGAAGACTCAAAGTGAACACTTTTCAGTAAGAGATACTGTTATGCTGCATTGCAGTAAAATTGAGCTGGTACTGCCGGTGACATCAAATAAATTTAATACACATTAAAATTACTATTAAAAAGCAACCTAACTTCTCTTAAGAATAGTTTAAGTGTCAATTATTCGTTGTTGTATTAATTATCGTACTCTTTCCCAGATAAAGAAATGCAGGTAAATTTCTTTAGCAAGAATATAAGTCTTGTAAGAAATGTATTAGCCGCAGTCTTCTTCTTCTTCTATTGTGTCGATGGTACCATTTTTGTTATACAAGGGATATTTAAAACCGTTAAATAAAAATTAGATTTTGCCGGACCAGTAGGTAATTGGATACCTACTGAAAGGCCAGCATCTGAGATGTTCATCAGGTCGAGTTTAGAGCAGGTGGTAGGGCACAAGACAGAAGATGGGACATGTCCTGGTCTCGAGCACCGCAGTCGCACTCCGACCCAGTAGCATAGCCCCACCATATCAGGTTTGACCTGCAGCAGCCCAGTCCTGTCCGAAAATGGATTGGCGTTCTCCACGTAGACCACTACAACTCAGAAAAACCGTAGAAAAGAAACCCCAGTAAAACCGTTGAAGTAAAAGCTCTATTCACTATGTACACACACAGTCAATTAACCGAGAGAAAACAAGAGAATAGACAACATCTGTGCACAAGTATTTTTCTCCTCGATAACGTCCCGGTGTTGATCCAAGAGATTGTTGTGTTTACAGAACAAATAAGCATGGACAGTGTTAGGGTTCGTACATACTTCGTCTTTTACATACAATAGAATATTGAATTCTCGTGTCACCGTGCTACTTACCATACTCTTCTGATACGGCTCGTCCTATTCGCATGAAGTTTTGTGTGCATATCAGCCAACGTCTATTTTTCATTTCGATGTATCCAGGGGACCGAAATTTACGAAGGTGAATCTGCAGAGCGCAGCTAGTATTATTATATTATAACTTATATATTTGAATAAAATCCAATGCCTGTTTTAAAGAATTACGCGAATGGATGAATTTTCAAATTTAGAACAGATGAAGATTTTTAAATATTTTTATCTACACTAAAGTTGTAACATTCTACTTATGTTTTCAATACTTGACTTATAATAACTACTGTTATAGCTCAGACAACAAAAAACTCAATTTAAGCAATTTGACATGATGTTATAATATCCAAATCGATATCGTAAAATCTCATTATAACACTGTGTGAGAGCGAGAGAGAGAGAGAGAGTGGTGAGAGAGCCTTATTTCAAAATTCTAACAGCGCGCGTTCGCTCCTGATTGGCCCTGCGCGCCCTGCAGCTGCGCTCTCATTGGTTCAATGCCAGCTTGCAAAGGATTTTCGAGGAAGAGACAAAGCTCTACAAAAAAATGAAAGCAAAAATGAACGCCACAGACAACGAATAATCTACTGTTTAGTACAAATTTAAAAGTAAAGTCATGTGATTTTTTCACATTATATTTCAACATTGAAGCTAGTATTTTAATAACATTGAATTATAAAAAGTATATATTTACGCGCCGCAATTTTTTCAATCAAATTAAAGTATTTAATAAAAATATTTATCTTCAAAGAACATTACATTTTAAATCGTCGGTCAAGCAGTCGTCGCCTCGTCGGTCAAACAGTCGTCGGTCCAACAACGAATGGGGCAATACGCGTGAATTTAATGTTTCGCAATGTTTGATTAATTGATTAATTGCATTAGTGAAGATAAAGTAGTGTATGCAACTGCATATAACACGGGTATTAAAACACTCGTGAGGTACTATTTTGAAACTCGCGTTCGCTCGTTTCAAAAATTCACACTCGTGTTTTAATACCCTTCTATATATGACAGTTGCATAAACTACTATTTTTAACTAATTGAACATTAAGGCCACTCAGTTATAACTTTTAGAACTGTGGTTGTTTAATAGATGCAACTGACTCGACAGTAATCAAATGATTGGTTTCGTCATCCGTATATTATTTTATCGTGTACCAGCTGTGCCCCGCGGTTTCACTCGCGCTTAATCTCTAAGAAATCCAAATAAATTTCAACACCTTATTTCACCACCTTAGGGGTTGAATTTCTAATAATCCTTACCGGATGCCTACGTCATAACATCTACCCGAATGCCAAATTTCAGCCCGACCCGTTGATAGAATATGTTTGAGTTTTATCATATACATTTATATAGATTTTCACCAGCGCAAATTTCGATCCCGCGGAAAATCATCCTAAGGCATCTGATAGGAACATTTTTTCGGGATAAAAACTATTCTTTGTGTTAATCCATGTTATTCTCTATGTGTGTGCTAAATTTGATGAAAATCGGTTCTGCAGATTTTGCGTGAAGGAATAACAAACAAATAAACATACACACTTTCGCATTTATGATATGAGTAGGATACAACGTGACGTATATTGCAAATATACGAACCACGGAGATAAACTAGATTTATGCATAGAATACATTATCATTCATCATGCCACTTATTATTCATGGTTTCATTAACATGATCAATATTATTTGTGTGCTACTTAATAAAACCTTATTTAAAATAAATGATTTACAAGCACATTTGATGTGCCTCGTAAGACTCGATCCTGTGAAAAAATCGGAATGAAATACTTTACGACTTATTTCGGTTATACTCAGATTTCATCAAGAGAAATTTCATAAAATTCAGTTGAGTCGTTTCAGAGAAATTTGATTATAAAATCGTAGCGAGATTTTTATAACGAACATTCTGAAAATTCTTGAAATTCGTCGAAATACCTGTATAAGCTAGATGATCTTTAACAACCTACGAAAATCATGGTATTATTATTAGTATTCTATTTAGGAACAGGTAGTGCCACACTAAATGCTTGCATGCAGCCAAATTGGACCGGCACGACCGGGGAGGTACATCTCGCTTACTCGATACCGGCGTAATGTGACAGCTGCGCTGTCGCGTTTCGTGCGGTGTGTAAGTCTGGCTGGCCCATGGCATGGCAGCGCATCTGTATAGCCTCTATGCGGCTGCCTATGGGCGTCATGAAAATGGCTGGCGACTGCTCGTTTGTCCACCTATAACAAAAAAAAACATACATAAAGTTTTGCATGAATCATGTAAACAAACGTGACTATTGACTCAGCACATTTGTTTAATATGACTACCGACATCCACGGGCATTTGCACAGAAGCTATACACATGCGATGCCCTCCTCCCATTCTCCGTCCACGGGCTCCGGAAACACACCACATGAAAAGCGACAGCGCAGACACGGGTACCGTGTGACCGACAGGTACGCCACAGTCGTGCCGGCCCACTTCGCTGCAATACAGCAGGACATTCTAGTACATGTTATACTTCCGACGCAAGCTACGTCAAATGAATAGAACATAATTCTAAATTGCAAATAAATATTTTGTTGTAACGGTGCAGCAGTTTGAATAATTAGTAGTGGGTCGCACAGACATCGAAATTCAAAATCAGTTGATTCAGGTTGAATGGTGATGGAAAATGTGGTCTACATAGTAATAATAGGGCCAAGCTGCGCTGTTGTCATACTTGCTGTTATTATTAGACAAAATCGATGAAGTTTGGCGTAGCTTGGCTCTAAATAATGGTTGTGTATTTTGTTATTTACCATTAAATATACTAATAACTACGTATTAGTTTTTATATTGCATTTTATTTTGCTACTTTATTTGTCTGCATGCCTATTTTTTATGATGTATGGGACCTTTTGATGACTACCCGCACTATGCCATCCTCATTATCGTTATACGAATGTGTTGCTTTCTTCCTTCGAATAGGCCACCGAAAATTACAACACTAGAACATAGCTGTTACTTTATGACGTGTATACAAGCGACAGTTACTTTCCAGGTGTTAAAAAACTAAGTTTTTCCAAAAAATGTGTGCTTAAGACCACACAACTGAAGTAAAACTTAATTATTGATTTTCATTTCCGTAGTTATAATGACATAACATGTCATAATATTGTGGACATTATTTTTGGTTTACGAGTTTAATTATGTCAATTTATTTATATGGACTTTATGATAACTTTTTTTGTTCCCAAAATAAAAAAAAATAAAAATAAAATATGATACTTAATTATTTTTAAATACTAAAAAGTTTCAATTAAATCTTGAATTTTGAATTTGAATGACAACTTCCACTGGCCTCGCCCGATGTGTGATTTTTGTAACGCTCTTGACAGCTTGCTTCCCAAGTCAAGCGCGTATAGAAGTTTTACTTCAACAATATGCACAGTGAATGTATGTTTACAGTTTTAAAGATGCAAGCCTTGAATATAATGAAGACACTCGACGAGCCGCGGTCGAGTTCCCGCAAGATGCTGACTAATGACTGCGCGAGAGATGAACAATAAGTGATGACGTCATCACGTGACACCTAGTACTAGCTGCTTTTGAAATATTACTTAGTTCCCTAATTACCACGCTCTTGTCGAGCTGCGGTCAATCTCTCCCGGAGAGCAGTTAGACAACATCTGACAAGATGTTGTCTAACAATACTTCAGGAAAGTTTTACAATCACTAATGATGTCGATATTAGAGCCATCGCACACATGCTACTTTCCATCCATCCATCGCGCAGCGGCGATCGGCGGTTAAAGGCACACTTATCAACTCGGAAAGGGATCGTAACCATCGCACCTCGAGCCGTTCAGTATTATTTGTATGAAACTCCATACTGCAACGCACACTAATTTGAAACATATTAACGTAATCGTTTCGTCTTCGCTTTTCTAGGCGAGGCGTTTACGATCCCTTTCCGAGTTGATACGTGTGCGGTGACCATTAGACGCTTTTTAGAACCTCAATGCAGCGTCTTAACTCTTCCCAGCGCACACGTAAAAACGCGGAATGCGGGGATTGAGTCGCGAAGCCACTGGCGAGTGTTAGGGTCAATTCACACCAAAAGCGCGGCGAAGAAGCGCCCGGTAGGGAAGGCGCGCGGAATCCCGCAAAGGCTCGAGGATTTGCTGGAATGCTCGAGAAGTCGCGGGCTTCCGCGAGCCTTGGTATTTTATAAGCAGTCGTACATTGGCACCAAATAAATAAGCTTTTCTTCATTCATTTCTAACACTTTTGTTTCTGTGTTGTAAACACTGTATTAATTACCTACACTGCAAGGAATGAATGCAATGCTCGGGCGCAACAGACGCGAGCGGGGAGCGGGAGCGAGGCGGGATATTTCCAGCGGCCGCTCGAGACTGCGCGAGCATTCCCGGGAATTCCCGCGAAGTCACACGGATCCGATCATGGAATTCCAGCGAAGTCTCGCGCATTCGAGCGACTTCGCGGGAATCCGCGCGACTCGTTCGAGTTTCTTATGCGATAATAAGTATTATAGTAATTATTATAAAGTTGAAATTCATATGACACATAAACTGCGCTTCGTTTCGCTGCGCTTCGCCGCAATTTTGGTGTGAAATGACACTTACGTATCGAGCATCGAAGCAGTCGCTAAATATCCCCATTCGGATACCGCGACTAAACGCAGAGAGTCGCTAAATCGCGATGCAGCATCGAAACAGTCGCAAAATCGCCGATCGTTAATGCTAAAAGTAGCGTGTGTGTTTTCGTTACCTTACGGGTCATCCCCCTTAATAATATACTATTGTCTTGTCTACAAGTTAATCTTGCCAAGTACTGATTTAATTTTTGCTGCATGAATATATATTTTTTGCCTTCTTCATAAAAGATCAACTACTACGATCATACTAACTACGACTTTTGACGTCAACTTTGTACAGAGTGTTGTTGAACTGTGACATTATTTTACAACGAATTTAGTTAAAATATTTAATATTTCATATAGAAAATATAATAATTTATACAGCACAGTTTACAAGTGTACATGTTTATTTGTGACGACGCACGTGGGAGTGGTAACAACTGCGCTAATCGACCATCTTGAATAAGTAAACTATGTCTGAATATAATTTGTTCAGTAACTCATTCCTACACACAACAATTAGCTGCAAGTAGAAATTATATGAATTAAAAACAATTGCTTAACACAGCAGGGGAGTTTAAGAACCGATTCGTTACACAAGATGCATTCCGTGGTGTGGTGCAAGGTGCAAGATGAAGCGATTCATGTTTAATAAAAAAATCAGATAAATGCGAGTTAAGATGAGCGAATCGCACTTGTCTGGTTTTTCTTTGTTTTCGTTCGGAAGGTACGAGCATGACAATTTATAAAAATATAATAATTGTATTTGTAGACCTATTTTGTTTGAAAATTGCTTCATTTGCATTTTGTTATGTTCATCATTTATCAAAACGTTGATTCTTCATTGTGCAAGTTCTTACTTCTTGCCAAATTTCATGATTCATAATTTCAACGGTAGGTAAGTACTGAGTTTATTTAGAACTATAATTTGAAGACCTCAATATTCGCCATGAAATTCAGCATATTTTTTTTACGTTTTACGGAAAAACGGGCGTTGACATACATACTGACCGACAGACTGACGGAAAAAAGACCTTATGTGGGTTACATTTTTATTTTTTAAGGTATCCTTATGGAGGAAGGGATCCCTAAAAAATAACATTTAAATTTTACCGATATTATGACTGCTGTAAGACAACTAAAACATAAACTAAGATTCAATATTATTTTATTATAATTAGATTGTCCCAGCTGAGGGACAACATAGGCTGTACAAAAAAAATAATTAGAAAGATTGTCTCATAATAAACCCAATATCACAGAAACATTTCTAATATGCCAACATCATTTATGAGCTAAAGTAGAACAAAGCATTTGCATAAACTTTCGGAAATAAAAATAATACAAGTACTCACTTGGTTTGTGTGATGTTAATATTTCAACAATTTCAAAATGAATTCAATCCAAATATTTATTTAATAGAAGTTCAAAAGTATAGCGTAGCAAATTAGACAAACTTTTATTTATTACGCGGTTTGTAATGTTTTTTATAGCATAAGTGGACGAACGAGGGGTCGGTGCCTTTTTATGACAACCAACGCACATGGATGTCAGCATAGAGGCTATACAGATGCATTGCCGTTCCTCCTTCACCTTCCTGTACCCATGTGGCCAGTATCATGTAACCCAGAACCACCCCTGACGTGCCGGCACAATTCATTTGAAATACAAAATAGCACTATCACTTCTAAATGCTTAAGAATTTTCTAGATGCTCATAAACATATGACTGACACTGAGCCTACGTTTAGATATTTATTCATGTCAGCTACGCCTTTGATCTTTGTACTAATCACAGTCAAAGGGAAATTTAAAGCTAGCGTGTCTCACTGGAAAATGTTCAAAATAACTTCAGACAAAAGATCAATGCTTTAAAGCCATGGCGTGAGCGTTCGCTCAAAGTTGAACATGTTGTATATAATTATTTATATCAAATACAATTTAATAGTAAGAGAGACTTAAAATGTAAATACCGGACATAACAGAAAAGGTAAGACTATTTTAGGAGCTTAGTCTAAGCAATAAAGAACGTGAATCGCTCTAGATCCGTTATTTTAATAATTCTTCGCAAAATAAAAATTCGAAAAAGCGGTGAAATATGTCAGAAAAATACAAAAAGCATATCGCAACAATGACAGGGGAATAACGGTGACAGAGGGTATCATGACCACAATACACGGAATTTTAACACTTACCGCGAAAACCTCGTAACTGACATGTGAAAAATTTTTTGTTTGAAATGCGGTGACTCTGCTATATTTGTTGAAAATTTGAGTATCAACATCAAGTTGATTGTCCGATGTCTTGTGAGTTTGAAACTGACATACTCACATCTATGTGACTGCTCAGTCTTAGGTGATGAATATTAACAACTAGGTACTGCACAATGCACATCACAATATACCGTGGAAGTGTCTAACACTTCTTTTAAAAGAAAAACCTGATGTAATGTAGTATTATTCATTATAGGTAGGTATTTATACTGATATTATAAAGAGGAAACATTTGATTGTGTGTGCGTGTGTTTGTATGTAATGAATAGGCTCCGAAAGTACTGGACCGATTTTAAAAATTCGTTTACCATTTGAATGCTACATAATAGGCTATTTTCCTGTATTAAAAATATAAGCTTATTGAATGTAATCTTTAATTAATATGATTTATGAAGTCATTATGTAGTAAAATAATTAGTAAATAATCAATATTTCATTTTAAAAT
>LUGF01041601.1:119824-137305 GCA_001625245.1 Calycopis cecrops
TTTTTTTTTTTTTTTTTACGGTATAGGGGGACAAACGAGCAGTCGGAGCCATTTTCATGACTATCGACGCCCATAGACATCCGTATAGAAACTACACAGATGCGCTGGTCTCCTTTCTCATCTCACCTCCATAGGCCACCGGCTACTTACACACCGCACGAAACGCGACAACACAGCTGTCACCTCACGCCGGTCTCGTGTAAGCGAGAGGTACCTCCCCGGTCGCACCGGCCCAATTCGGCTGCATGCAAGCATGCAGTGCGGCACTACCTCTTACTGAAGAGTAACAGAGGAAATACCTTAACGTTTTAACTAATTATTCACAAAAACGTTTTAGAATCAGGTTTCAGGTATTTCATTCTACTTACTGTCTGGGTTTACATACGCTTCTCGCCGCGGATGTTGTGTGAGGAAGACGCAATATAGGCGCTACGATTTAGTACCTGCAAGAAGGCAAGACGCTGTGGTAATACTAAGAGGTAGTGCCATGCTGCACTGCGACTGAATAGGGTCGGCACGACCGGAGAAGTACTTCTCGTTCGGACGATACCGACGTAAAGTGGCAGCTGTGCTATCACTTTTCACTCACGTATGGTGTGTTAGTTGTAGATGAAGACGAAGGCATCAACGCATTTGTATAATCTGTAAATGCGGATATCGACGAGGGAGCTGGAAGTATCAAAAGTTTGCGACTACTTATTTGACTCCATTAGAGTAAAAAAACATGGAGACCCATTTGGATGTATTGTGTGTGTGATTCTTATTTTAATCATTTTGTGTGTATTTTATACGACGAATCGGGCAGACAATATTTAGTACAATATAATAAACTCCAGAGCTTCTGAAGAAATCAACATTAAAGCTTGTATTTTTCATATAAAACACCGAATGTTTTTACAAATCTCCTCGAACCCGATCTCGTTACTCGCCTCCTCTGTTTGCGAGGAAACTCCCACGAGAAGAGTCCACAGACGTTATGAGAATATAAAGATCTTTATAACGGAATAATATATATTTACTTGACAGAGCTCGTGAGAACGTGATTCGTCCGGAATCAGTAAATGCTATAAAAGAATCTTGAGCTGAAAGGTACACGTGTAGCTACGGCCAAATCATTCGATAAGAAAGGATTTAAAAATTGACGAAATAAAGATCTTTTCTTAAATATTGCTTAGATGTATTTTTACGAATATACCGAGGGTGGCGGCTGGATTAATAAAAAAATCATTCGTAAGAAATTACGTTTATAACGTGTATCCACAGCGGGTTTCGGAATATCGAGTTGGTGATTAGGTATTAATATATAGCAGCGCCACGCGGTTTTACCCGCTTAACCCGCGTACACTAAAGCGTTATCGTATATATCCTATAGCCTTCCTCGCTAAATGGACTAACACTGAATGAATTTTTCAATTTGGACCAGTAGTGCCAGAGATTAACGCGTTCAAACAAACAAACTCTTCAGTTTTATATATTAGTATATAGATAAAATATGTATTTTTTGTAAATGTAATAAAAAATATTTTTATTTAATTGAGTTTTTGTAAGAAGTACGAAAATGAAATTTAACATGTATTAGTCTAAACAATTCGTCGGAACGTTTCTCTTGAAATTCGGTAGAAAACGCACATAGAGCTGACTTCTCTATGTAAGCCACAATAATCAAGCTGGACGGAAGGAGGAGAAGGTAAGAGGTAGTGCCACACTGCATGCTTGCATGCAGTCGAATTGGGTCGGCACGACCGGGGAGGTACCTCTCGCTTACACGAGACTGGCGTAAAGTGACAGCTGTGTTGTCGCGTTTCGTGCGGTGTGTAAGTAGGCGGTGGCCCATGGAGGTGAGAGGAGAAAAGAGGGCAGCGCATCTGTATAGCCTCTATGCGGATGTTTGTGGGCGTCGGAAGTCATGAAAATGGCTCCAGCTGCTCGTTTGCCCTACTATATCATAAAAAAAAAGGAAAGGAACGATTTTAACCACTATACTGTTACATATACATATGCCAAGTGGAAGTAGGATAAGTCTGACAGATCAGAGTTGACAGCTGATGCCTAAGTTGCATCTTTACTGGTAATCCGCAGCTCTCTACCTATGGTGAAATGCTTGTAGCTGTCACTAAGTCACGGTCGAAATGTCAAACATCCCTCGTCATCTGTACCTAACCATAGACATCATCTATGGTATGAGTATTCAGTGTACGGTCTAGACTAAACATAGACAACACATATACCTACTAAACATATACGTCGTCTGGCGTTTTGATTCGTTTGTCCCATTTCACTACAAAAAATAATAATATATCGGTTCATGTTAATGATGCTGGACGCCGGCCTCAACACTTCTCTCACGTCTATTCATTCAGAGAAGACAATAGAAGCAATCCATTACTCCACTAGCCGATACACTTCACGTGTGAACACTAGAACTTTGCCAAAGAACCGCGTAATAATAATATTAATAAACATTTAACAATAAAACTAGTAAAAATCGTTCGATACATCAAATTATATCTTAACGCGCCCCGCGATTTCACCCGCGTAAATTATCCATCATCTAGCATCAAATAGTATTTTTTCTTCGGGATATATTATATGTGTGATATGTGTTAATCTAAGTTACTCTCTATGTGTGTGCCAAATTTCATGAAAAATGGTTCAGCAGTAACAAACAAAAAATAAACAAAAAAACATACAAATTATACAAAATTCGCATTTATAATATTAGTAGGATTAGAAGCATAAATAAAAATCTCGTGTAACGATGTTTGTCCGCTTTACTGACATGATTCTAACAGAACTTCAAACTGATGTGTAGTAAGTAGGTAAGTAAATAGTAAAGTTTTTTGGTGTGCTACCCACACCAAAAAAAATATTTTGGTAATCACGTGTTACTATTAAGAAGTAGTGCCACACTATAATATGCTTGCATGCAGCCGAAATGGGGCACAACGACCGGGGAGGTACCTCCCGCTTACACGAGACCGGTGTAAAATGACAGCTGTGCTGTCGCGTTTCATGCAGTAAGTAGTTGGTGGCCCAAACAGGTGGGAGGAGGAAGGAGGGCAACGCATCTGTATGGCCTGTATGCGGATGTCTATGGCATCGGTAGTCATGAAAATGGCTGCGACTGCTCGTTTGCCCCCCTATGTCATAAAAAAAAGAATAATTCGCATAATATTCTTCGAACTGAATTAACCTTTTTGTACTTAAAGTCTTTAAATATGTATTACTATTATGTAGAAAAACACACACACATAAACATGATATTTCATGAATGTCTTGTCATCATAAATCATATTTATTGCTCGTTTGCCCCCACACCTACACTTTGCATTTCATCATGGTCGAGCTATTGCGCACATGCATTTTTACTAATCCATTTACCATATTATTATGTGAGTACGTGTGGTGGTATTGTTAGTTACTGTGTATTTGAGAGAAACATGTTTCGTTATAAAATATATCGAAACTAGACAATAAATAAACATTAAACGCCCACGTCATTTATTTTCTACACGCGAACGTGGGTAGAATCGCTTAGAGAACACATCTGAACTATTGAGATCATCGAACCGAGAATATGTCAGCGTACGCCGTCTGTATTCGATAGTTAAATCAAAGTAAAACCAGTGATTATATTATGATTTGCACCTAGCTTCATCCATCAACAGAGCGGAAGATTGTGTAAGCTGATGTGATTTTTTATCACGAGTAATTTATTGAACAAGACTTTTTCAATGTTATGGCTCTTATGGTTAATTTTGGTTTATTCTGCTTAATAGTAAACTGCGTATAAATGCTACGCATACAGTTCCTGGCTACACCCACCCCACCATATCCCCCCCCTCTCCTACCACAACAAGGTGGCACCGTCTTTGGGGGGATTGTATAACACACCAGCACTAAATACATACTCCTAAATATCATTTCTTAATTTAGATTAAGTAATTATCCAACCTTAAGTATGATTATGCAAATATTTATTATTCGTAGTAAAAAAAATTTGTTCATTATGAACACGATCGTAATATTTCTTTCGACCCGTCAACCGTTGGAATGAATAGATTTCCATAATCCGCTATTAATGTGACGTTCAGATTTTTTGCTTATCCATTATCATTGGCCCATGGAGGTGGGAGGAGAAAAGAGGGCGGCGCATCTATATAACCCCTGTGCGGATGTCTATGGGCGTCGGTGGTCATGGATATAGCTCCGCTGCTCGTTTGACCCCCCCCCATACCATTGAAAAAAGCACTCAAACTTGAAAGTAGTCAAGTACTAATTGGCAATGATTTGAACGGTTTTCATTCAAATGGATAATTCGATTTATTGTAATGGCCGAGTTCGATGAAGTTCTAACAATCAAGTGAAACTAATTCTGTAAGTTAAAGAAAACTTGCGAGCGAAGACTCAAAAACAAGTGATGAAAAAGGTCTATACAAATATCTACGGGTCCACAAAATGCCTAAAGCGTATTTGTCCCGTTACAAGTTACAGGAAAGCCTCATTAATGGATTTTTCTGTCATTAGAAATCCCTTAATTAATGTCGTGGGCGCATAGAACCGGTAAGCCGAAGGCGTTGATTAATGACGTGTCATTAGGATTTGAGAAAGTTTTTCGACTTTTTCAACCAGAGTTAAAATAGTAGTTTATGCAACTGTCGTATAATGAAGAGTATTAAAACTCGAGTGTGAGTTTTTGAAACGAGCGGAGCGAGTTTCAAAATAGTAACGAGTGTTTTAATACCCGTTTATATGCAGTTGCATACACTACTTTATCTTCACTAATGCAATTAATCAATTAATAAAATATTGCAAAACATTAAATTCATGCTTACGTGTATTGTCACAGCGAACTTGCCGCCATTAAAATCTAACCAATGAGAGCGCAGCTGCAGCGCGCGCAGTGCCAATCAGGAGCGAGCGCGCGCTGTTAAGGATTTTGACATAAGGCTCTCTCACTACTCTCTCTCTCTCTCGCTCTCACACAGTGTTATAATGAGATTTTACTATATCGATTTGGATATTATAACATCATGTCAAATTGCTTAAATTGAGTTTTTTTATTGTCTGAGCTATAACGGTAGTTATTATAAGTCAAGTATTTAAAACATAAGTAGAATGTTACAACATTAATGTAGATAAAATATTTTACGAGATTATGTAAATTAAGTACATACAAAATTAAATAAAAATTTAATTCATATTTTGTCCGAGCATAATAAGTGCATCGCGTACTTACGCTACAAAGGTCAACAAACTCGTGCACAGGCGGCCGAGAATCACAAATGTAACCAATAACCACAGTACATATAAACTTAAAAAAATAATTTAAAATTATTTCGTTGAGATAATGTTAAAAGTCGTAAAACAATCAATGTGTTTCTAAAAATTGTTGACTTTCTATATCTGAGAGTTTGTTGGTGTTTCACTAAAAACAAACGAGCCGTTCCAGACATGGTCATATCTACAAACATACATATAGAGGTTATACTCCTTTATTCTCCACCTCTACGGGCCACCGGCTACTTACACACCGCACGAAACGCGACAGCCCAGCTGTTACTTGACCTCGGATTCGTGTAAGCGAGAGGTACCTCCCAATTCGGCTACATGCATGCATGCAGCGTGGCACTACCTCTAATAAAACTATATAAAAAAAATAAGTCAGGATATGCTGAAACGTTTTGTGTATATTACGCCCAGCCATCCTCCTCCCCGTTGTCCGATTGTACTGATGTGTATAGTAATTGGTGCCATAATTGATTTGCCTGTTCTTCTCCCATATAGACTGGCTGTGCGCCGCGGTTTCACCCGCATAAATTTCGGTCCCGTGGATAATAGAAAATCATCCCATGGCATCCCATAGGAACATTTTTTCGGGATAACAACTATCCTATGTGCTAATCCAAGTTACTCTGTGTGTGCCAAATTTCATGAAAATCGTTATAATAGTTTTGGCGTGAAGGAGTAACAAACAAACAAACGTACAAACTTTCGCATCTATAAAATTAGTAGGATAAAAAAAATGTAAATGAAGAAAGGTTTGATTCGATCGTGATCAAAACGATTATTTAGATCTAAAGACGTCATTAAAAAGTTCTGACTGCTAGCGTGCCATCTTATATTATAAAAAAAAAATTCTCCAACATGCCTTTTGAATAAACAGCTAATAAATTTTATCGTGTTATCTCTAAGTCGAAAGTCTAAGTAGAAAGTAAGCAAATTGTAGATTAAATATGATCACGGTCGGGAATTTCTTTAACGAGCCAAGTTTTATTCCGTCAAGTGAACTGGGGCTGCGCATTTTTACTTAGTCGAAGTAAAACAGGCCAGATATTGATTGGAATGTCTTAGAAATATGCTTATATATTATATAGAAAACTGCGGTTATAAATTGATTTTTACTATCAATAGTCTAAAAATTAAAACGTTTATTTCATTTGTTTTGGCTTTATTTGTTTTAAATTAGCTGGTTTCTTGTGCCACAACCATAATTATTAATCTGTTGATTATGTTTTGCTTTCATTTAATTGAACTTGTTTAAAATACTCCCTGTGCAATTTGATAAATGGATAAAAACAAAGTAACTTCCTTGTGGTTGGAACTATGTACCTATTATGTTTAAAGTTGGAGCAAGTTTATCGGCTGATGTATGGCGGTAGGGCTGGATAATATAATTATTTGTTTGATTTGTGGTTAAGGGCAAAATGCTCTGAACCACAATGGGAAATAAAGGTTTCGCTTTAATAGAGATTTAACACTTTTTATTGGCACATGGGTGGGCCCTAGTCCTATGTCGAACACGACACAGTGAAATACCTGTTAAACGCTTGCTTTCAGTCGCTATAATTGGAAGATCCCAGATCTACAGCACTGCCCTCCAGCGACAGGTTAACCTCGGCGAATAGGCCAGACTACCTTGTGGACTGTCAGAGGCAGCTCTTAATAGTTCCTACTACGTCGTCAGAACCGTGCAACGGGAGGTTCCCATTCTGATCCCTGGCCCCTGTACTCCAAAGGAGCATGTCACCTATCTATTAGACATCGGAGCCGCCAGTCGTCCTAATCCACGCTGCCGTCTGAAATGGAGCTATACTAGACAGGCTTGGGGGGAGAGGACAGACTAAAAGCAGCTCAACTGAGGGGTTCTCCACTCGTCCGTCTGAATAATGCTTCAGGGTCGGGCGGAGGACCCCTCAGATGAGCTGCTCTGTGTCTGTCCTCTCCCCTTAAGCCTGTCTGGTATGGGTACGCCCTGGCGTAGCCTTGGCGATGGGCTCTACTACGGCAAAGTAGTATTGTAGTAAGTATCTTCGGGGGAGGGACCATGGAGTTACCTCTTTCATAGCACCATATTTTATGTTATAATTCAAACAATGAAGCCACCAACTCGCGCTCACGGGAAATTTTAAAACTGTTTGCGGAGGTCATAAATACAGAGAGGTATTTTGTAAACGATAATCGTTCCGATAAGCCCTGTGCCTGAGGAATATTTTCTTCTAGGTCTTGAATTTTCTAAAATATATTCTGTACCTCCTTCTATAAGTTACCTCGGGCCATACAATATACATATAACGTTTTGATTTACATTTCTTTTTGTCCTCCTTTTTATTTATTTATATATATATAATGGAACGAACAAACAATTTGATGACTACCAGCTTCTCAAAAACTGCGATAAGTCACTTTACTACTTTACTTTACTTTTTTACTTTGGCTGTATCCTGTGAGCGAGAGCCCTCGGTTATGCCGCCTCGATTCGACAGCCATGGTTTCTTTGTCTAAAACCTTAATATTCTCCTTGATAGTCTCTCTGTATCATTATGAATCTATGCATGTTTCTAAAATGAAGCGGCACTGAAAGTAGTATAATAATTCATCAACAGAACAGATAAGAAAGGAGCTGATTTTGATTAAACAAAGCTTAAATACGACAAAATCAAAGGAAACAAGATCTGAACGAATCTTGTCATTGTAAATTTTCTTTTGAGGTGACGGACAATTCATGAGTATTTAATTTGAAGGAGAAAATTGGAAGAGGAAAATTAGATGGCTCCAGAGTACCTTGCTTCCACTTGGAGAATTTGAAAAAGAAAAGCTGTAGATATTTATTCGGGCACGTAAAGAGGGGAATAATGATTTGACTGTTTATTTTAGTGTATATGTTTAAATAATTCTAAATCTTTTCAAATAATTTCCTGATTCTACCTTTATTGACCATAATTCACCTCGATTGCAGCGAATACATTCGTTGGATTTAATGTGCAAAATAAGAAACAATGATCAAACCCAGTGACATTGTATTTTAAAAATTTGTAACAAAAGAAGAATACAAAAACGAGTGAAAAATAATTTGGCAGAATTGAGTTCATTTGGAAACTATCGTGCGTGGTTTGAATGGTGGAAACAATGAGTGGGAGAATGAGAAATAATATCATTTGTGAAATAAAATATTAAACCTTTTCAACGCTTCTGCTACATTCAAATTATAATAAGTTTTATCAATTGCGATTGACATGGTCACATCATTATAAGTACGTTACCATGATTAAGAGAAAATATGTCATTAAGGTTTTTTATCTTTTTGATTGGGTGTAATGTGCTTTATTAAGAGGTAGCGCTACATTGCGTGTAACCGAATTAGGACTCGGTTTTGCACTAAGTGTCGAGTTCGGCACAGGCTTAGAGGCTATCCGTGCTCCTAGGCATCATACTTAAATGTATTTCCCTGCGTTGATAAAAAAAATCCCGTTATGTTTGATGTTGTTCTCGCAGCGTTATGGTCACCGCACACTGATCAACTCGCAAAGGGAATATAAATGTATCGCCTCGAGCCGTTCAGTATTATTTGTATGAAACTCCATAAAAGCACACTAATTGGAAACGTAAAGCAATCGCATGGCCTCGAAAAGTGAAGGCGATACCTTTACGTCCCCTTTACGAATCGATAAGTGTGCGGTGACCATTAGTTATGGAAGAGCGGGATCACCTGCCACAAGTATGTTTCCATACTTATAGGTGGATCTCTATCTCTATATTATGTTTTATGTAAAATTCTGCATGTTTTAATGTAATAAATTATTATTATTAATAAAAAAAAACTATTTTTTCTTGTTCTATTTTTCTTTCAATTTTTTGTATAGCGGGGCAAACGAGACATTTTCTTGACTATCAACGCCCACGGACATGCTAGAGGTAAGCTATACAGATGTTCTGCCCTTCTTTCCCCTTCCACCTCCATGGGCCACAGGCTACTTAAACACGGCACGAAATGCAGCTGTCAGTTTATGCCGGTCTCGTATAACCTACAACTCCGATCGTTCCGACCGAATTCGGCTGCACGCAAGCAGCAGTGTGGCACTACCTCTTACAAGCTGACAACTGAACCGATAGAAATGAAATTTGGTTATATTTTTTAAATATGGGTGTGTATTACATATCTACGTATATATATACTATTTACTGCTTTAGCAATTTAAAGTGGTTTTGTTCGATGGCATTAAGATTGATACTTTCCTTTATTTACAATTTAAATTTAATAAAAGAAAACAATGCGAACGTATAACAAACCACGCGGTTTGGCAGAGGACTGACGAAGGTGCGCCCTGATAAAGACTACAGATGTTTTTACAGCCTTGTATTTATAAAATTTAATTTAACCTCCCCCATGCACTGATTAAAACTCTTTTATAAACAGTATGAGTTATTGCATGTAATCTTCCACTGCCTGTTATTTGATTGGGGAGTAATGAGATTCAGTGTCTGCTTCTCATATTTAACCCTTGAGGGACAGGAGCAGCAGCGCTGAGGACGAAGAATAGAAAAAAGATGAGCGTAAGGTGTCCCGGTCGTGACCGCACAATTCGGTTGCAGAGTGACGTCCGCCTACTAAATAATAAATAAATTGTACCTATATTAGAAGACGAATAAATCCGACCTACGGATCTTCAAGAAAAAAGCTTATTCTTATCTCAAAGGTCGGCAACGTATTTAGATCTCTGGTGTTAGGGATGCCTGTGGGCGTTGGTGACCACTTTACATCAGGTGGACCAACTACTCGTGTGCGTCCTATGCTTTAAAAAAAACATGAATTACTGGGTCACCCGCCGTATAGCCCCGTCCTCGCACCTTGTAATTTTTATTTATTCCTGAAAATGTAAGAAAAACTTAAAGGAATACGTTTTACAGACGCCGAGGAACCAGTGACTGCATTTCAGAAGGCCGTCGAAGAGACCTCTAAAGAGGAGTGGACAAAGTGCTTTTCTCAGTGGTTCTATCGAATGCAGCGATGTATTGATCTGAATGGACACTATTTTGAAAAGATATAATAAACTAATAACTTGTTAGTTTGTTCAGTTTTTGATTTTTTAAGAACTTTCAGTTTGACCCTCGTATCAGTAGATTGAGCCAACACGATAAATTGTTTTCGCTTAATGAAATGTAAATTTTATAGATATACTTTTCTAATGCCGTACACCGTACAGATATTAAATTTAATTTTACGATGAAGCTTACTTTGTTAATTTGTAAGCGGAGTAGAAAAGTAAAGCACCGCTGGAGTTTAATGAATAAAATAAAGAATTAATTAAGAATTTGCTGTTGAAACGTAAACTCTATTGCGTTTTTCCACTCGTCTCTCTTCCGTTTATGTAAGACAGCACCAGTCTGATGATAATTGTCTAAATCTTAAGTCAAACTATTTAGATTCTCATTTATTTTGTTACTTGGCTACAAATAAATCGGCTGAATCTTTTGTTAGCTACCGACGCTCATAGACGTCCTTACAATTGGGATTGAGTTTCCGTATTCCTTATATTTATAATTTTATTACATACGGCAGTTACTACTCTGAACATCTTTATTTCGGGATAATACTTACTCCCAGAATCATGTTATGAGATATGCGTTTTGTATCCGTGTAAACAGCTTCATCCGGGTGTCCCAAATGAATAGCCGTAAAGTTGAAATCTAATTCCTTTGAAGTTATCCTATAAAAGGCACATGAATTATCAACAACAAATGCTTAAAACCTTAGACTAAATAAAAAGTTATTTAGTCTAAGCTTAAAACTGAATAATATAAAATAGCAATTAATGTTATGGACATATTGCATGTTAAAGGTTTTGTAAGAGGTAGTGCCACGCTGTATGCTTGCATGCAGCCAAATTGGGCCGGCACGACCGGGGAGGTACCTCTCGCTTACACGAGACCGGCGTGAAGTGACAGCTGTGCTGTCGCGTTTCGTGCGGTGTGTAAGTAGCCGGTGGCCCATGGAGGTGGGAGGAGAAAGGGGGGCAGCGTATCTGTATAGTCTCTATGCAGATGTCTATGGGCGTCGGTAGTCATGAAAACGGCTACAACTGCTCGTTTGCCCCCCTATACCAAAAAAAAAAAAAAAAAAAAAAAAAATAAAGGAATACGAGTACATATTGGAAGAGTTATATTAAATAAGAATATTGATTTTAAACGCACCTTTATTCTGTACAGCGTTGATATATTTAAGTATATAAGATATATTTAAGAATATAATCAGAAGTATATTATTTATTAACAAATATTATTGATAATTATTGATAATATACGGACTTGAAAGGCTGATGATGATGATGAAATTTACAATTTGTTCCGGGCTAAAAAAATGTTAATTTCTTCGCAAAATGTCTTAAGGGTATACAAGCGTAAAAGGGGTCTCTTTACTATGTGATAAAAGATTTCCGTAAATTGGAGGTTATTCTTTAGATCTTTTGTGACTTAAACTATCATTTTGTTTCACTATTTCCCATTTTAGACTCTTTTCTTAATGTGTCTAAGTCTATTTTTATTTGACATTGGCACACAATAAATATTTTTTGTATTGTTACAGAAATACTCCTGGAGGTTAAAAGACATTATGTGGATTCTTCGGTAAAAGCTTATAAGTTGACTTATTTTAGATAGCATAATATATAGTGTCTAAATCTAATATATAAAATTCTCGTGTCACAGTTTTCGTTGCCATACTCCTCCAAAACGGCTTGACCGATTTTGATGAAATTTTTTGTGCTTATCCGGTATCTATGAGAATCGGCCAACATCTATTTTTCATCCCCCTAAATGTTAGGGGTAGTACAATCCCAAATTCTTTTTTTTATTTTTGAGACAAAATTTTTAATATCTATTTTTTTATGATACAACATACAAAAATACATACAATCCTCAATTTTCACCCTTCTACGATCAACCCTTACTTTTTAATAGCTATTTTAGTAATTTAATCATTTTTCCTCTCCGATGAATTTGTTTGTGCTTATTCGGTATCTATGAGAATCGGCCAACATCTATTTTTCATCCCCCTAAATGTTAGGGGTAGTACAACCCTAATTTTTTTTTTTGTTTGAGACAAAATTTTTAATATCTATTTTTTTATGATACAACATACAAAAATACATACAATCCTCAATTTTCACCCTTCTACGATCAACCCTTATTTTTTAATAGCCATTTTAGTAATTTAATCATTTTTCCTCTCCGGTCGAAAACTGATCAATCGTCATTTAATTAGTTATCTGTCTACAGGTGTCACTTCTGACACAGTAAACAGCACGGAGTAGGGGTGAGAACGAAGCCGCTCTCCTTTCTTTCTCACTCCCTACACAGTTGTCGGCCATCATTATTGTTTATGCATCAAGTGTAGTAGTAACGTTGACAATTACTATTTTGCTATCTCAGTGTAACTCTCATATTAACTTTTAATCATTCCTATTTTATCAATAATAATTAAATTATCAATTTTGAGTGTATTTTGCACGATTAGTTAATCAAGTGATTTTATAACCTTAAAAGTACTCAACACGTGACACGAGCTTCCAATAACAACGGATTTTGTGTTGTAAGTATACTTTTTTTATTTATATCGAAAATGTTGTTGATCTTATAAAAATGTAATTTTAATTTAATTTTATTAAAAAAATGTAATTGAACAAATAAGATTTTCATAGTTTCCAATAAATCAATCATTATTAATCTTTATTTTGAAATGTCAATGGAAATATTGGTTGTATGAAAAAATTATAAGAGACAATGTTTTCATAAAATTTAATTTTTTACTTTTGTTTGAAAAATTTTTCAATAAAACTTATATTTTTGTTATATAATTTCATAAATTAAAACTAATTATTTCAAAGCTGCGGCAAAAACCCTGGCCCTAATTATACTTTTAACATTTTTCATCATTAAATAATTTCATTAATTCTATTTATGTATGTTTTGTACAGTGAGCAATGCCAAGAAAACGCAAAGGGGCTGATTTGAGCCGCAGTACAAGTAAAGCTCGAAACTTGCGAAATAGCAGATCCGAAAGAACAGAAGAACAAATCCAGCAACAAAATACTGATGCACGTGTCAGAATGGCGCAATTGCATCAAGAAGAGCCAGAAGATACACGAGCTGAACGCAATGAAGTCAGAAGATTACAATAACGACAATCACGCCGTTTCACAGTCAATGACCAACAACGACAACAGGTACATCGAGCATTTATATCTAATGAAGTCAGAAGATTAGAACAACGACAATCACGCCGTTTCACAGTCAATAGACGAAGAACAAATGACCAACAACGACAACAGGTACATCGAGCATTTATATCTGATTCATTCCTGCGTCTAGCATTCCAGTATGAGCCCGATATTGAATATTATGCTCATTCAAAAGTGGTAATTGGTGCTATGGACAAGGAATGTCCGCATTGTCATGCTCTGAAATTAAAAAATGAGCCAGCTGGGATGTGTTGCGCGTCAGGAAAAGTGCAACTACCTGAAATTGAAACACCACCTGAACCATTGAACGGCTTACTTATCGGCACGGATCCAGATTCTAACGTGTTCCTGAAGTCAATTCGAAGTTTCAATTCATGCTTTCAAATGACATCGTTTGGAGCAACAGAAATAGTTCAAAATACTAATGCAAATGGTCAACAATTCAATTCTACATTCAAAATCAGAGGCCAAGTTTATCATAAAATGGGCTCACTGCTGCCAATGCACAACGTACCACATAAATTCTTACAAATCTACTTTATGGGCGGCGAGGATTCCGGAAGCGCACTTGCCAATCGCGTGAATGCACGTTGTGATTATAATAACCTTGATTCACTATATGCCAGGAGCATCGTCAGCGAGCTAGATGCTCTTTTGAACGAGCACAACGAGTTGTTGAAAATATTCAAATCACATATGCACCAATTACAAAGCGATAATCACGCTGTCGTCATTAATCCTGATAAAACACCAGCTGGAGAGCATATTCGTAGATTCAATGCACCCGTTGTTGATGATGTTGCTGGAATCATGGTTGGCGATTGTACAGCTATACGAGAAATTGTGATTCGTAGAAGTAATAATAATCTTCAGTTCATTGCTGACACACATCGTTCATATCCGCACGACGCTCTCCAGTATCTGGAAGTATATATTCTGGAAGGGACAAGACGGATATTGCATAAACAAAAAACAACGAGATCCCGTATCAGGTACTTCATTGATTATTAATTTGATCATTAATCATTTAACAAAAAAATTCAATTATTGAACGTAATAAATTTAAATTAATTTTTATGAACAAACATTACAGGAGCTGAAACAAACAATAAAGTTAGACGTGGCCTGGACAACGTCATTTTACGATGTCGTGAGCTTTGTCAACAATTCATGGTCGACATGTACTCGAAGATTGAGAGTTTTGACGTAATTGTTTAATTAATGATATATAATTTTAAGGAATAAATTATAATAACTTAAAAATAATGTTTGCCTTTTGTTATTTTTATATTCCCTGATCGTTCACAGCGCTCCATGCTTATTTCACGCATATACCATATTCTTACATAAATACAATATACACATTCTAACATACATACATACTTACAATAAGTAAGCTATTTTTTGTCTACACTAGAAATTACTAGGAAATTATTTATATGGCAAAACAACGTTTGCCGGGTCACCTAGTATTATGTATATTATATTATCAGCGCCTGGCCGTTTCACATACTTTTCACGTAATATTATTGATGTGTCATTATTACACATATCTATGGAATTTTTTTTTCAAATCTGGATAGATTTGCGATTAGTAGCAGTATTTTTGCGAGAATTCATGACAATAATATGCAAAATTATTATTTATTAAAAGATATTCGCAAAGTACACAAGAAAAATCAATATTTTCGTGTAAGGGTTGAAAATAACTTAGTCCATTACTTTGAACTAAAAAACGGCCAGCAATCAACATGTGTTTATTATGCAATTTTCATAGCGCAAATGGTTTTAAAATGATTTAGCAAACATAATAAAAACGGAGGCTCAGCTGTAGCTATATAACTGTTATTACCCTAATGCCTAGGCTGGTTAGGTGTAAATCAGTTAAAATACGAAAAAAAAATGGTGTTTTATTATAATAGCAGATTTTCTTTTCTAAAAAGTCATGAACCACTATTCAAAGAAATAATGTCATATTCTGAATATTATTCAAAAGCATATATGTATACAAGGTTGATAAAACCGAGAGGCATTTAATGAAACCACATATTTAGTGTATCATTTTCAGGCTATACAACAAAAATCAGATCAATCAGAGCAATCGTTTAGTCACATAAATATTTTAAAGTTTTTTGTCAGTGTGTACACGCTGTATCACGTCAGCTAACCGCGAGGCCGACTGACTAGGGTAATTACCCCGTGCGAGATTGGCGCTCGCTGTGTAGTCACAAATGCGACCAGTGCGTCAGTCCAAAGGATGTTTCCATTTTTTTTTAATTATTAGGCTTCTTTGAAAAAAGTTTTTTCGTATATTTCTCGCAATTTTTTTTATAGTTTTGGATTAACGGTAGGCAGTTATAGCATATGTAGTTTCATTAAGTGCCTCTCGCTTTTATCAGCGTTGTATTAAAAAGAATGCCTAGATACTCTTATGAATTTGTTTTAAACTTTCAACTATTAATGTGGCAACAAGTGACTGTTTGCGAATTTCCGATATCCCATACGGGATGTGAAGAAGAGCAACACTAGATCTCAGAGCGGATATTTATGGGCGTCAGTAATCCCAAACAGATTGAATCTGTTCGTTTATCACTTATGGTGTTAAAAGTGGACAGACAGCTGCTGATAATAACATTTTTACAATATCGTTTAAATTCAAAGAGCCATGTAATTTACGAAATGCCACATTAATTTATTAAGCGACGCAAAAAGATGCTGAATCTGTAATGAGAAAATCCAAAAGCTTCATGAGTTTTCTCGTTCTGGATTTAATCTCGCAAAATACATCAACGCCCTTTTAACAATTGAATAATTTAAAATGTCTACGACATTTCAGAGTGTGGCAACAGGAAGCATTTCTGTAAATAAATAATGATCAAACAATGATGGCACAGCTGTTCTGTTTAGGTCTTTGGTTTGTTTCCTTTTTCGATTGGCTCATGATCAAGTGGTAAGTGTGTTCAGTCACAGGTCACGAGACACTGGTTTCCTAGATTCAAGTCCCGGCTAGGACTATAAAGTATTATTTGGATTTTTTCATATCTAATAACATTTCGAAGTCATAGAGTTGGCGGTATAACAACATATCGGACTCAGAGAGCATGTGAAACCGTCAGCCTTTCGCCTGATTACACTGCGGTCGTATCAGACTGTCATCCCATTGGAATAGACGAACGAGGGTATTAAAAAACTAGCTAACTATATTTGAAATCTGCATAACAATAATATGAATCCTATTCTAAGATTCTAAACACTCTTTTGCCTATTTTTACTATGTGTATAAAAGATCTTCGTTTTCTCACTTCACATACACTTTTATATCATGTACAAGCTATCTAAGCACCTATTATTTGATCGCCTACATTTGCAGTCCCTGTACTGTGGCAATATAATGTAATGCGCATATCTCCATAACTAAACTTTTTAAAGGTATTTAAAAATATTGTTTATTTTCTTTTCAGAATATGTTTCGTGCGACACGATCAAAATGAATAAATTTAAAACTGGTGTGTATAACCCTCTTACTCATTTTCCACGTTGGTGATTTTGATTCATTCTTTAAATATCGTAATTTTATTATCCTTCTGTTGTTTGTTCGTGATGTTTTATTGTTTACGATCCTAACAATTAAAATTTTACGCGAAAGTTGGAAAGTTGTAGTGTCAGGCGAGATTATATAATTAGTTATTCGACCATTTGAAGCCTTAATCCTGTATTATAATAAAATTTACACGTTCACCTTCATGTTTCCAAACCTTAGGGCTACTTTACAGAACTTAGGTTGACAAATGTCGTTATAATAACAGTAACAGTAAGAGGTAGTGCCACGTTATATGCATGCGTATAGCCAAATTGGGCCGGCACGACCGGGGAGGTACCTCTCGGTTACACTAGTAAAGTGTCAACTTGCTGTCGTGTTTCGTGCGCGGTGTGTAAGTATCCGGTGGCCCATGGAAGGGGGGGG
>LUGF01041601.1:139755-150309 GCA_001625245.1 Calycopis cecrops
AGACAATACAAAAACGTATCTATATGTCGATGAGCTGTTTTGCCTTTGTTCGAACTATACGTGAGATTGGGGAGGGAACATATTTTATACATAATATAAATTTGTTCCTAGTCTTTGTGAAAATGCATTTGAGTATTTAAGCCGAGCTCAAACATGGTGCGACTTTCGCAGAAGAATATTTAAATGGCACTATTTTTGTCACATTTTATTACTGCGCCGCGAGGTCTCACATTGAAACGAGTAAACACAACTCGTTTTTTTTTACAACGCTCTTCTCCTATAATTACTCCAAGCTCTTGCCTGTTTCATTAACATCAACTAAGTTACCAGTGATACAGCAGTTTAGATAGTGAAAGTTAAAACTACGCTTAGTAACATCCGCCCAACTATAAATTACATTCGCTAAGTTGTATCTCAGGAAGTGTGATAACTACACACATTGGCAGTTTTAGTTTCACATATCATGCATTTTTTTTGGAGCTATATACTTTGCCATCATTTACAACACAAAGTGATTGAGTCACTACTCACTTTGTGTTGTAAATGATGGCAAAGTGTAATCAGCAAGCAAATTCGCTAACTTTGCCATCATTTACAACACAAAGTGAGTAGTGACTACTAAAGTTACGGTATTTGCTTGTTGATTCTATTACAAGTTAGCCATAGTACTTTATAAATGATACAATATTCAAATTATGTATCTTTGAAGAGGTAGCAAGAGGTGTCATATATGTAAGATTCGTAACATAAATTGAAGGAACATTTATTATTCGTGTATCTATCTCTTGTCACACCCGACTTACTCCCGGCCGTGTTTGAGTCCGGTATCAGCTCGCTCCGAGCCCCACGTGTGGTTTCTATCAGCACCGCTATCTGGAAACACACTCTCGATTTAATACAACCAGATTTATAGCTGTCATAATAAAGGTAATCTGTTTACGAAAACGTTAAAAGTGCGTATTTTACGTTATAAATTATACATGTACTAATATCATATTTATTATAAGCAATGTAATGTTTGCACGTATTTCATTATACCCGGAACTGGTGAGAGTGTAGCATGCACGATACACTGTGAAGAAAAGTCATTGCTGTATTGTTTGTGAAACAGATACGGCCGGGAAAAATATAAGTATTTGACTACCGACGCACATAGAAATACGCATTTTTAGTTCAATGTGCTCTCCTTCTCCCTTTCCTTCCAATAGGCTACTGATAACTCACAAACCTTGTGATATCAATCATCAGTGTATCAAAATGAAAGAAAAAATGGCATGTGCCACTTTTTCTTTCACTTTGATACTTAGCTGTCACTTTGAGGCTGCGTCATTTGAATGGACTCTTTTCCTAACATTATATTATATGCTTATTTAAAATAAATTAAAATTTAATTACTGCAACAGCTACAAATATCAAACTTTTGACCGATAAAAAGTATGTAAAATTAAATAAAAAGACATACATAGTTGTATCCTATAATGGAAATATCTCATACTGTGTATACGCGTTGTGATTGTAACTGGGTTGACATTTCAAATTTTATAGTTTCGAATATGTTTGAAAGTTTGGTTTAGTATGTAGTGCTAATAAAAATATAAACGATAATAATACATTGTAGGATGTCTTAATATAAATAGGTATCTAATAATATAAATTCTGCACATGTTTAGGCTAAAATTAATATATGATGTAAGAAGCAGTGCTTTTACTGTATCGCAGCTGTAACAGCGCGATAAAACTGAAAAAGAAGATAATTTCTAGCTCAGACGCGTGAAAGTGACGGCTATGCTGTATAGTTTTGTGAGAGAGAGAACTCTAGAGAAATCGTTGGGAATAAAAACTCTACTCTTACTCTCTATAAATGGTGAAGGTTTCTCGGTTGTCCATATTAGGTCCTGTTTTATAGTGGTTTTACAACATTCACAAGCTCAGGAACAAATCAAAATAATATTTAACCTGCGATATAAAAATAGCAGTATAATAAGTTTAATAATAAATAATAAATGAAAATAAATGTCTTTGGACTTTACACACCACGTTAGTCTATCCCCGTACTAAGTACCGTAAGGACTTGTGTTACGGGTAGGTACTAGACAACGGAATATATTTAATATGTTTTTATAAATTTAAGAAATTTTATAAGTTTAGGATTTTATTATAGAAATACATATAATACACAGATAAACATCCATGACCAAGGCGGGATTCGAACCCGCGACCCCTGGCGCAACATGCCCACTTATCCGAGCCCTGTTCCACTGCGCCAGCCTTGCCAGTGACATAATTTGTAGCGATTGGTGTGAGTTTTTGGTGGTTTGTTGAATGGGATGAGAAGCAAACGAGAGCATCTCATGCTAAAAAACTATGCGGATGTTTATAGCCATGAAAAGTCTCGATTTGCTCGTTTGCTCCCTAATGCTATAAAAAAAGATTTGTTGTCACACATTCGTTGACACCCTTCGACCCCAATTTAATAAAAAGCCTCCAATATTACATGTGCTAAAGTTGAAGGGTTCGCTATATCTATCGACATCTAATTCATAACCCGAAGGGTTCCGGAAACGTGTTTTCTTAAGTACAAGGCATAAATCACAAGCCTTTAACACGAACCAACAAAATTTACTGAATTATTTAGAGAATTTTTGTGACCCTGATAATATCTTTGATAAGTTCAAATAAATAAGCAAGTTTAGGAAAATAAAACCGGCGAGTGCCAGCTACGACACGTGATAGAAGTTTACTGCTTAAGAGCGACCATCATTCTTTAGATGTTATTATTGAGACGAGTAACATAAACTTGATAGTGTTATGCTCAGCGTCATGTAACGTTTCACAAACACGGCTTTCATATTTTTTAGTACCGCGGATTTTTTAAGGAGACGAATAAACAGACCAGTCACCTCATGGTGACTTACGTAGTCCATCACACATATTTTTGCAGCTATCAGATCAGAGTAGACAGACAAACATTTTTTCTTTACCTTGCAAATAAATTCAAGATTATCTACCCTAAAGAAATAATTTATTTGGTGTTCGTTACTGCAACAGCATAAAATCTATCTATATGGATATTATTTTTATTTTTTCGATATTAAAAATAATTTCTTGTTATTCCGGTTGTAATCTAAATAATTAAGAAATGTCAACCAAATTCATAATTTAACGCAAAAACTTAAACACTAACAAATTCATACAAACTTTAAAATTTATATTATTCATTAGGACATCCGATTACGCATAATTCCGAAGTTCAGAATAACGGTTTTTCGAAATTTCATAATACGAGTGATGTAAAAACACAACTCATTAAGTTTAGCTTTAATGGCTTTTGCTTGTTAAAAAAACTGCAATGTAATGTTTTGAAACTTTGCTATCACCTAAATTATCGTATATCCTTATCACGCTCTGATAAAGACTGTTTCAGTGAAGATAAAAAAAATGTATGAATGAATGAATGCAATAAATATAGTTTTGTTTTTCATCGATTTAAATAAATTATTTGGCTGAACTTGTTTGTATTTTTGAAGCATAAAAGACAAGCTGCCATCTGAAACTTAGTTCACATGATGACAAAAATAGATTTATATCTGTACTACCTGGAGCTCGATACTTCGTCGCGTAGCGTAATTCTATTGTAATCAAAGTGAAAAGTATAATTACTGAATTTCCCGTAGGAATGACTTATTTTCCCAGAGTTAAAAGTGTTCTAGATGTTGACCAGACTTATCATCTATACACCACAAAAAGTTTCATTTTTACGCGGGTAAAACCGCGCGAAGCTACATCATAAAAGGAACCCGCTATTTATGATGTAAGAGTAAGTGAGCACTAAGAATATACACTCCAACTCCTAAAATAGGGGTGAAATTTGTATATAATATTGTATAGGAAAGTCAAACTGCACATTCAATATTTTTTTAAAAGAATACTTAGGGCGTCATCTACAATCGATATCGAAACCAAAAATATAGTTTTAGGACATGTGTCTGATTGTCTGTATGTATATCCGGGCTACACTCAAAAAGTATTGCATAGATTTACTTTTAATATTACTAACGAGTCGGGTCAACATATAGGCTACATATTATTACGCTACGGGAGAAGAGCTGTGAATCTTTCATTCGGAAGAATTGCGAACCCCCATTTTTGAAGTTCGAAATACACGCAGGCGAAGCTACATGCGGAAGATAGTTAAATATCTAAAAGCTAACAACGTTATTAAAAATAGACGATCATAAAAATAGACTAAACGACTTGGTTTAAAAATTCAAGATACTTAGTGAAATCGGATTTTTCAGATTAGGATCAACGTAAATTGGATCACAAACGAGGGCCTATAGAAGTTTATAATAAGCTTGGCCATGTTAATAGCTTTATAGGATTACCTTTTCTACTAAAAAGGTCATTAGAAACCATATTCTTATATTTAGGTAAATCAATAATGAGCGTCTTTTTTTTTCAGAAATAAAAGTATTTGTTACCTTAGACATAGAAGCCCTCATTTTATAGTCATAACATTTTTATTTAATTAAAGGCAACATACGGTCTGTTGAAGATTGATATAAACTACGATTATCCCATAAACATCCATAAAACCAGAGACTAAGCAAATGCATTGCCATTTCTAACTCCATCCTTTACACGAGGCTATCGGAAACGTATAACAGACAGCTACCCAATATGTTTTATGGGAGAAAAATACTAATTCGTTTCTCTAGACATAACTACGACTCATGGTCGAGAACTACCATTTTCGTCATTTCCTTAAAATATTGGGAAAGGTCATGTGTGATAAAAAACTTTTAAACTACGTTTTCTTTTCTACATCGTAAAATAAAACTTATGAAAAAAAATAAAAATTAAAAAAAAAAACAAAAAACCTGCCTGCCTTCAAAATAATAACTTAATAGGAAATCAACTGAAAATGCCGGAACAAGATAAAAAATACATATATAAATTTTTACATGCAGTCGGAAGCATGCACTTTGTGCATTAAATTTTTTGCCTCCGACTGCATGTAAAAATTTATATATGTATTTTTTATCTTGTTCCGGCATTTTCAGTTGATTTTCTATTTAGTTATTATTTTTAAGGCAGGCAGGTTTTTTGTTTTTTTTTTTAATTTTTATTTTATTTACGGATTTTTAGTTAGATAAATTACGTAATCGGATCAAATCATTTCAAGAGTTTACATTTTGTGCCACGAAGCCGTTGGCATAAGGTAGTCAGTTTTATAAAGCACTAACTGGCGCCCCCGACTTTTTCGCATAGCGTAGTTGTATTATAATCAGTGGTTATTCTATCAAATGGTTCTTGTTTCTTACAGTGTGCCGAAATTCCGTTTAATTTAAAGTATTTCTTTATATACGACATTGGTTGTTTTTCCTTCTGAGTCCATTACTTTCGGAGATTAGCCTGGGCAGACAAACAAACAGACAACTACATAGACAAAAAAAATTAAAAACTTTGAAGTGTTCTTATACTAAGTATTTTAACGTCGCCCCCAATTAGTTTTTCTTAAATTTATTCAATGTACAGACAAATGGATGTTACTGTTTTATTAAATGTATTACTACAATAAGTTTCATTCATAAAATCAGAACAACAGAAAGATTCTTTTAAATTTTCAAATCCGTCGGGTAGAGTATAATTACTGTATTTCCCGTAGGAATGAGCAATTTTCCCGTAGTAAAGTATTTTAAATGTTGACCAGGCTTAGTATATATCTATACACCACAAAAAGTTTCATTTGAATCCGTCCAGTAGTTCCGGTTATTAGCCTACATAAACAGACTAACGAACTAACAGACAAATTCCTTATTTCAAACGAATTTATTTATTTTTTATCAATAGCCCATTAATAAGGACTTACATACAAACTTTCAACCCCTATTTCATCCCCTTAGGGGATGAAATAGGGGTTGAAAGTTTAAGTAGAACTTCAAAAATTCCGTCCTTATTATTATTTATTTATTATTATTATTATTATTTGGTGGGTGTCTACTCAATAAAAATACCCTACTCACCAAATTTCTTTGCCGTAACTTAACAGTTTTTGCTCGGCGATGATGAATCAGTCAGTCAGGATATGTTATTTTATAAGTATAGATATATCCTTTTCCCAAACTCTATAGCTAGTTTATCTCTGTAGCAAATTTAATCAAAACTACTTTAGTCGTTTAGGCGTAATAGCTTAATAGATAGACATAGTTACTTTTGCATTATAAATATTAGTAAGACAGTAAGCAGTCGAAAAATGTTTTTTTGTCATTGTATATTTTTTTAGTATTACAGTTGTGATAATAATGATATACCTTTTTTAATCCTTGTGTTGAGCCCTTTAATTTGATACCTATATTGCAGTGTTCGAATAAAAAAAAATATTGAACTGAAATCCAATGGCGTAGCATAGCCGCCATGTTTAATTTTTTTAACGCCTATCTAGGAACACTTGGGCTGCTAAGATGAGTCTAACGATACCATAACTATGTAAATCCGTTAAGCGGTTCTAGAGATATGAGGTAATAAAGAATATTACATACATACAAGATACGCGCGAAAAACATATACCTTTCCTTGGCAGTCAGGTAAAAAGCGATAACAAATTATATTGTATAAGTTAAATCATACAAAATAAATATAGTGAAAAGAGTTTCCTAAAATACCTCACTTATTAATCAACGAAATAGGTCAAAGGGTCGTGACCAGTTAGTTCCTATTGACAGAAGCGTGAGTCAAACAAATCCTATATTCGACACTAAATCCCTTAATAGACACAAACGACAAATCCAATTGACGAATGCTGCCTATGCATTTGCATTTTGACGAAATCAGACGGTTTGTTGAATGTTTATTTTGATGCTACCTTCATTTCCTTTTGAAACTGTAGTATTCAGGCATGGCGAGCGAATGCAAGATAAATATAGCTGTCCCCTTCGCTCTAACGTGATTTCAAATAGACGGGGTAACCTCTTTCATACAAGGAGCATAATTTCAGTAAGGTTGGAAAAGCTTTCAGTCTGCGCTCGAGCGCTACCGCGGGCGGATGTATATCATAGATTAATTAGCACATTTTAAAATATCACCGTACGCACCGTAAAAGTAGTGTTTGTTTAAACTAATGTGAATTAATTGCAGCAGTATTTTATGTAACTTTTAGTGTATTTAGTAGACTTAATAACTGGTTATATGTGTTTGGATGCTTGTGGATTTATTTTTACTTTAAATCACCCCTTCGAACTATACAACGAACTTTATACGCTTCAAACTTTACCTTCCGGACCAAATACTGTGACTTAAATTCGTAACCCAAATATCGAAATTTTCATATCTTATTTATAAATGTGGACCAAATTTGGATTTGTGTGAACATAGATTTAGTGTTCTCTCTAGGATATTGAATGTTTATTAGTGTTAGTGTAAATATATCAACATATCTACCTACCATCAAACCATACAACGACCTCTTGACCTATTGATTACTGAGACAGGTAAGATTTTTTTTTAAGTAGGAACAGTTATTTTTTTGTTTGTTATATATTACGTATTATCGTTTGTAACATACATTATTTATTTTAATTATTCACGATACTATTATTCATGTAAGGAGTAACGAAATTATTAACGTTTACGACTATTCTATAAAAAAATCTGAAGAGTTCGTTTGTTTGGGCTAATCCCAGGAATTACAGGTTCGGATTAGAAAACTCTTTCAGTTCTAGATAGACCGTTTATCTACGAAGGCTATGCATGGTATATACCTACAGGCTTCGGTCAAGAGGAGTAAGTAGGTCACGTGGGTGATTGCGAGGAGCTGCTAGCTACTAGTTGTTGAAAGCAAATGAGCAGTCAGGATCTCAGTCTGATAATACGTATGAACACGGCCTTACCAACCCCTTTTTACTTATTTTTATTCGAGACATTCACTAACTGAAAGAAACATGACAGTCGAACGTACCATAAAATGTATCCTAAGGGAGGCATTTATTCTTTTTTCAGAATAAAAATAAAATAAATTTCGTTAAAAAGTACGTGAGTTTGAGTAGCTTATGCGTGAAATAATCTAATAAAATGAAACCCCCAAACGTACTGTACGACTGTTCCATATTTGAAAATAATTTTGTTTTTTCTTTCGTTATAATAGTAGGAAAGTATTTAAAAAAATATGTAGAAATATTTAAAATCGGGTCGATTTTCATTCTTAGATAACGTAACGATAGTTTCGCCACGTAACATAACACGTTACTATGACAACAATTATGACAGGACATCTGTCGGGTCAACTAGTAACAAATATATTTACAAATTTTTTCATTAGGGTGGATGGTCGCCAAGAAAATGCACATCAGTGAAAGCAGATGCGTCGCCCTCGTTACCTAATATTGACGACATAGAGCCTATATTTCATCATACTGAGCACGGCTATATTTCTCGCCGGTTTTATTGGTAGCTAGCCACGATAACTAGATTCGTATACAAAGCGTATCATATTATTGCTAATAGAAATACAAATTGCCCTACCTAATTTTACTAAGGGTCGCTGTATAATGTTTATTATTATTGCAGCAATTTCGCCGTAATGAGATTTCGATTAAGCCAATAGTTTTTTTTTAAATTTTTATTCTTTTTACATTTGATAATGTCATTGTTATCCAATTTTATCTAAATGTAAGTATCATGATAACACACGTTCTTGAATTGGCTACCTTTTCGCGGTTTGTGATGACTTTGAGAGTTTTTAATGCCCAAGTCAGATAATATTTGTTCCTCGATATCATCATAATTTGATCACAATACTCGCCTAATACTTTGTTAATATTCAAGAGCGAGTCTAGTCAAATAATTAAGAAGACCTTATTTTCGTGACTCGAGCATTAAGAATCCTTGGTATAGTTAATGAATGGTTCAACCAATAAAATATTAATGTTAACAATTATGCCACTCACTTCGCTCCTGACTAAAAAAAAATCCAGGGAAAATGTCAATACTAAACATTGTTAAAAAAATAGACTTCGTTAAGATTCCTACTTAGCAAGCAACTTTAAATAATATTTTTTTATATTATGGAACAATTTTTTTTTCTTATACCACGTGAGAATACAGAGATTTTTTTGCGGGTCTCACGTGAAGCTTTATTCCTAAGTAACACTACCTATATAAAGTACATAGTCATGTTTCTCTGTTCTCATACTTTCTGACCGGATATGTGCAACGCTGCATGCATGCATGTAGCTGAATTATGCCGGCACGACCGTGGAGCCACCACTCGCTTACACGAAACCGGCGTGAAGTGACAGCTGTGCTGTCGAGTTTCGTTCGGTGTGTAAGTAGCCGGTGGCCCATGGAGGGAGGAGGGAGGAAGGAGGGCAGCGCATCTGTGTAACCTCTATGCAGATGTCTATGGGCGTGGGTAGTCTTGAAAATGGCTCGGACTGCTCCTGTGATCCCTTATACTATAAAAAAAATAATTATTTAAGTCATTGAGTGACACCTAAGTTACCACGCAAGAGTTGAGGAAGAAAGAAAGAAAGAATAAAGAAAGATAGAAAGAACTAAGCAGATACATATGTCATTCTATTTTAAAAACACTATGCATTGGCGTGTTGTGTGTTTAATATTACATTTGCTAGCGTGTGCGATGACTAAAAATACACAACTACATTAAAACACAAAAATAACGTGGTGCTAAAAATACATGTAGCGTTAACTGTTAAAACAACGTAACTTGAAGGTCCATGTATTTAAAAATGAAATACTTTCCATTGAAAATTCACGACTTTACTTAATTTCAATAATTGTTTTGTGCATTTTTATTTTTTTTTGTAAATTTGGCATATTTATAAGTGGAGGTGAGCTTTGTTTTAAAAAAGCTGATGATTAGGCTGTAAATATGACGACTGGCTGGCGTAGTGGTAGGGATACCGAAGCATGTTGCGCCAGGGGTCTCTCCCGCCCAGGTCATTAATGTTTATCTATGTGTTACATGTATTTCCTTTATAAAGATCTAAAATTTGTTAAATTTTTTATACATAATTAATATATATATCCGTTGCCAAGTACCCGTAACACAAGTTCTTCCCGTACTTAGCACGGGGCTAGGCTAACGTAGTATTACATGTCAACAGATATTATTATAATTAAATATATCGTTGGTCGAGAATTATGATAACATCAATAGATATCTCCCGTCCACTAATTAATGCGGATCTCTATTTGAAATGTCAAGACGTCCAACCCAACTAAATATAGGGATATAGGTATAGTTCAGCCCTTGCCTCTGATAAGCACTAATTTTCCCGGCCATTGACTATGATAGTAATATAGTTGTGTACGTTCAGAGGATATTGATATACGAAATTATTTATTCTATTACAGATAGATATCTATATATTGTATCCTTTTAAATTTGTTTTGAACTTGTAAAATATAATTTCTTTTTTTCTCTTTTACTTGTTATTCTCCTTGCTTTTTATACTACAAGAATCTCGACGAGCAGTCGGAGCATCTTGATGACTACCGGCGGCTGTGGACATTTATTCTGCTATTGATAAGCGG
>LUGF01041601.1:150316-163752 GCA_001625245.1 Calycopis cecrops
CCTCCTCCTAATGGGTCACCAAAACCGCCGAAAACCCGGCTTATAACACTAGACGGAGGTATCACGTGAGTGTAGGTCGGCCCAGTTCGGCGGCAATGCAGCATCGGATAGCACCTCTGACATGTATTATTCAAATTATTGTTCACACATCCCCTTTTATTCCTCTACATGATTCGCCCTTTGAATAATGCCAGTCCTTCAACACGTACCACCGAGTCGAATGTCCCAGAAAAAATCCAATTAATTTTAGAGTGAACAAACACCGCTTACATACGGAAAACCCAATTAGTCTGCACTCTGTAGCCAGTTACTTGTAATGGAAACATCGCTCGGTCGTACAGCGAAACTAATATGTAAACAACATGTATTTTTAAGGTTTTATACGAAAGAGTTTCTACAAAAAGTTGCAAATTATTTAATAGGTACTAGATGCGTTGTGTTGTACCACATTATGTCTCATGATAATCCTATTTTCATTCGCGATATTAGGTTTTTAAATTTTGTTATTCCAGATTGTCAGCTAAACAATCTGTGCTAAATTTCATCCAAATATGTAGATTTTGCATAAAAGAATTAGAAACATTAAAAATTACTTCGATAACTATTTGAATAAGAGAGTTACATAGTTTGAACTTGATACAGTTGTAACATTAATTAAACAAGGATAATATAGGATTACCTGCCAAAGCTGCAATAGCCTAAAGTTATAGAAGATTATAGTTCTAATCACACTAGGTTGGAACGTCGAAGCTCAGAAAATTTCGCTGTAAAAAAATAGGAAGTTCTGCAATCGAAAACCTATAAATAAGGCTACATAATATATTGTGAGTTAAATATATTATAACATAATTATCATTTGTTTGTTTATGACATTGGAGATTTATATTAATTTATCACAATTTTACAAAAATAAAAAACTTTGTAAAAATAAATTATTGAATTTGTTATGTAAATAATACTTACTTTAATTTGTTCCTGATTTCAAATTATCAGATTAAATTAAATTTGAAAATGCTGCTTATATGCTCTTTAATTACATAAATAAGTAAAGATATAGGTATTAATTATTATCACTAATAATATTCATGGTGCTTTAGCAATTATTTTTGTTTTCAAAATTAAAATTCGTCAATGTATTTTTAAGTGTTTGCGAATTTTCAATAGCGTTTTCCCCCTTCAATCAAAAATCCCTTTTATCTCCAATATTGTATTATCATTACCAATCTAAATTAAATTAAGGAATTTCTTTACATTCATGAATAAATTTAATATTATAGTTAGTGTAGTACGATCGTAGTATGCGTTGTAATATATTTTTTGTTACTTAAGTTGGATCAGTATCCTTACTTTCAAATTATATATCGTAGAAAAGTACCTACCTACCTCAATAAAAATTTTACTTATAAAAATAAGTCATAATAAAAACATTTATATTACCTACCATTTACAATACTACCACGTAGTTATAATGGCATGTTATGTCACAGATCACGAGGTACCGAGTGCGATTCCCGGATTATTCCAAATAATGTGTGACGTTTTTACAAATGCCAAGAAACAGTCCTAAGAAAGCCGAAATTTAACAACCCATAGTACGAGAGTTTGTAAAGTTATCAGCCTTGCGTCTTTATATCAGGACATGTCGAAATTGAAAAACAGATGGGCTGTTAAGAGAGAAAAACAATTATAGGATTGAAAATAACGGATTGAAATAGACAGGGTCCTCTTTCAATAAATTTCAATCAAAAAAATCGTTAAACACCCCACCCATCTCTATAAGAAGATTTGTCCATATTAGAAATCCAGTCTCTTTTCTCATAGGAAATCTTGCTCCAGAACTCCATGGACGCAACAATAATCTGTTCTCATGACCCATCGCATTTGAATTACATAATGCGGTATGGTTTATTATAGGTTAACAAGAGATTATATACGCGTTTAACAATAGGCCACATAAGCTTTAAATGGGCCAATACATAATCCAATGATATTGTTAATTAATAGATACGCTCAGAGTATTTCAGTTTACACAAAATATTAATTATTATTGTTATTTTAATGAAGCAATAAGCTATCACGTTATTATAATGAAACTTAATTAAACTTTGCTCTCTGTTGTGTTAGGTAATTTAAAAGGTAACGCTTTATACGCTAAAGGTGCTTAAATGTCGGTCCTTTTTATCCAACTGCGAAGAAAGGGCTATGTACTCACTTTTAAGTAATAAATACAAGTTATGACGATTTTGGTGATGAAAATTATGCTGACACTTAATGATGTCTTAAGTTAAGGCTGTATTACTTACTCGATCCAATAAAATAACTTTAACAGATTTATTTGCGGATTGTTTAATTATTTTACAAGTCCCTAGAATCTTTACAGCAACTATGGTTACGTGTGGAGTGAAGCGTATGCTGACGCTTGTTATGAGGTTTGTAGGTGTCGACTTCAGTCCGTATGGAAGATTTTTGGGATCATCACTTTTCTCTTAAAGCTTTAGAGGGACTAACTAGAAATCGGGGACACTTTGTAACTACTGCTGCTCATTAACATGTGAATCTTAATGATTATGGGTTCCTTACCTTCATTCACATCAACCCCCTATGGTCGACCTTTGAGTATACACTCGTAATCTGTACGAAAAGCTATAGCATTGCCATACTCCGCCTATCGTGCAGGCAAATGTGGTCGCAAGCACTACCTTATGTTAAATAAGAAAATGGTCTGAAAATACAAATAAACAGCCCCACCCATCCGAATACACTAGGAATCCGAGCTCCCGTCATACCTGCGAATTTATTCATATCTAATAAAATATTTTAGTACGAGGTATTACAATGGTTGCATAGCAAACGCAGCAAAGTAGCGCAGCTACGTTTAGTGTGCTATGTGAGCTTCCAGTGGCCCATTAGGAGGAAAGGGGGATGGAGGGCAACGCATAGTAATATTTGCGTTGCAACAATAACAACAACATGATATTTTCACCAGTTCCCTAATAAGGCACAGAAACATAATATTTATGAAGATGTTTGTGGGCGTCGGTGGTAAAAATCTCAGACCTTGCCCCCTTATACTATAAAAACATATACAACCGTTGTTTGTCATAGTAATAACCTTCAAGTATTGTCTCATCTATCATTTATATGATTGGTTATTTTGAAGGTCACCCAACTGGTCTCCCCCTTTTTCCTTGACATTTTGTGTGTTTAAATACCACCACCGTAATTTATTGATACCATAGCCGCCGTGTAATCGGCTATATCTAAAAAAGGGCTTATAACATTATTTGTTCTGAAATGGTATACGGAAAATTGGATTAATGTGCTCATTCAAAAAGGTCAAGTGTCTGACTCGGAGCGAAGGAATTAGGAAGTTCGTAAAGTATATTTTTAGTAAGGGGGCCACTATGTTATGCAGGCGATTTGGCTGATACGATAAGGTCGACTTGTGAGTAGATGATAGCTAATGGTGGAAATTAGGTAGAGGAGAGCAACGAATTGGCATAATCATTATGTCGAAATAAAACGACTACTGAGTTGTCAGTATAAGGCTCCGGTTGATCGTTTATCCCCTTATTCCGGGGTGGCCAACTTTTCATTGAAATAAATCGATCTTAGGGTATCATTATACCCTGTGGGATTCTCTTCTACCTTTTATATATTTCTTGAAATGTTAACAAAAGATACATCAAATAAATCTAACTTATTGAATTTACTATTCTCAAATTTTTGGCCGGTCGTAGTCGACTCGAACATAAACCGCAATCGACAGGTCGATCGCGATCGACCGGTTGAACACCCCTGCCTTATACCGTACGTAAAAGAGAATGCACATAATAGGTTTCAGGCGTGATATAAAATGGCTTCCAGTCCCGACTTGTGTTGCAAACCTTTTACAACTTCCATTCGCAGTGAGGACCAATTTTGAACAGGACATTTACCTTTATTTATGAGCAGCTAAATCATTTAGTTGCAGTTGGGGTACTTTGAATGACTTTGGGAAATTAGAAGTTATGAAACCTCTATTCTCACGTGGAAACACGTATATTCTAAAATAATACTGGTATAAAATAGACTTATTTAGGTTAGGTTTTTTGTTTTTTGTGATTGTAACCTTGAGTATTTTAGAAATAAAAAGTATGTGGCCTGGCCGGAAAACCTTTATATTTCGGCGAACTTCCAATTAGAATCGCTACAACGATTCTTAGAGTATACTGCTTATAAACAATATTAGCGGGAAATAAATTACGAAATTATTGACTAGTTATATATATATATATTAAAATCCTAAAAATAAAAACTATAATTAAAAAAAAATATTTATTTTAAGTACTGGCTGACGGATATTTTTAATATAATATATGAATAGATATGTATTTCAGATTACTTTTCGAAAATAAATAGTGATTTAATTGAATTTTGGCAGAAGGTGGATTTTCCTGGGGTTGTGAAAAAATATTTTATGTTAGGTATGCGTTTGTTATCTACTTTATTTCTAAATGTTATGAATACTTGAAAATAAAGTATGATTCTTGACTTATTTTTGCATATCGAAATTTACAAAATATATAAACGTTTGACAAAAATAATGAAATGATATTCTTATTTTACTGTTAAACAATAAACCAATTGTCCTTAGAACCTCAAAGGTGGAAGTCTATTTTGTTGGGTAAAAGGTTTGGTGTAATTTTTTATAACATTTAGATTAATTACTATTAGATAAATTTGCAATGTTGACACAAAGCTGTAGGTAGTTATATACGCGTACATTTAGAAACATTAATAAGACTAGGTAATATAGGCCTTATTACGTGACTAGTATATTACACAGTAAGCATCTATAGAAAGTGCGCGGAAAAGGGTTTAGCATTCAAAACACGTTCGTCAAACATTTATCAGCGTCAGATAAATTACGTACACTACGAACACACGCATCTTGGGCAATCAACTGACAAGTCTCTCGTACAATACGAAAATCACATGGAATTCAATAATTTAATGACCTAATCACATTAAGTGCAAGAAAACTACAATTTCAATAATATCAACTTCTTTTTTACTTAGTTTATATCAGTGACAAACTTTTTTTTTATGAAATAATGGAATACTTATAATACCTAGGAGCCGGGTAAGCCTAAGTTCTATGTAGGACTGTACACCTGGGAGTACAATATCGACTAAACCGTGCCTTCATCCGTTATATACAGGATCCTCCTGCGACAGGCTGGTCAGAACAGGCCAAACTTCTCTACCTGAATCTCTACTACGATTTCAGTGCCGCGCAATGGGATCAGGTTTCCATCCTGACCCCTGGCCCTAGAACTCCAAAAGTACTCCTTTGTGTCGCCACCAATGTGCCCGAAATCGTACCCACCACTCGTCCCAATCAACACCGCCGTCTGCAGCTTCAGAGTAATCGATAAAGGACCCCTCTGTTTAGCTGCTCTTAGTCTGGTCCTTCCCCCAAGCATGTCTGGAATGGGTATCCCTGTTTGGGCATGCAAGCTCCCATCACGGCAAAGTGCCAGCATCTATGGGGTGGAAACCCTAATTACCCTATTCTAACCTAAACCTAATACTTTGCAACTTTCTATTAGAATAACGATGTAATCAAACGCGGCTCATATTATATACATGGCATTATATTCCTTAAATTTCATTGCAGACATGATTCTATAAGATATTGTACAAACTAATATAATAAAGTTAATTGGTCGAACGTGTTTTTTTGAGAAACTATAGTTCCGATTTGAAAAATTGTTCATTGTTAGATAATTATATTTTAGGAAAACAGTTATTATAGAACTATATAAGCAGCTACTGTTCTGATTTGTAAAAATCTCTCTCTGTTACATAGTAAATTTATCCAGGCAGTGTAATTTTGCCATGACCCATAGACGTGAATTTGTGCGGGTGAAATCGCGCTAGTGTTAAATACAAATACGACCCACACGACATTATACGACACAGGATATCCCCAATTTACGTTAGCTCGCTCACCGTCAACATGTCAGTATTGGTGATGTAGTTCCATTTCCTCTGCGTAATGTTTCATAACATACCGTAAGCCGGGTCTCGCCGCACATTTGTATACAGCCCTCTCTCCGACCTTCCTAAGCTGCTAATACCGGCTTTTAGACTACGTCGTGACCAATTTGCTTAATTAAAAGAATAATATTTTTGGGCTGAATTTCCAGTGTCGTTGTGAGGATTATTTTACTACTCCAAATTCGAAAAAAAGATTTGATTTAGCTAAAAGGTGCCTGCTGATATTATGTATATCATCTCTGGAACATAAAGTGGATGTATGGAGTAATGCCTCTTAAGACATCAAGACTGAACCAGATTGCGGACTATGATCTAAGTGGGATACCTCACGTATACCTACCATAGTCCGCAATCTGGTCATAGAAGTATATGCTACGCTTTTATATAGTCCAGCCTGTCCAGCCTAACGCGGACGTGAAGGAACGCTGGAGTTTTGTGGTTGTTGGGAGCGGCTCTAGTGACCTTCATAACCCTCTGCGAAGGGGTCCTAAGAGTATCCTCAACCGTTTTCTCCAGCGTAAAACCTTTATGTAGAACCTGTATTATTTTAGCAGATTATTGTGAGGAATAAAAATAGGGCAAGTCAGCTAAATGCCAAGGGACCCGAATCGCGACAGCGAATAGCACACAGGTGGAACTTAATAACATTAATTAATTTAACTGCTCTTTATAGGGAGACAATGACTTCGGATGAATTTTACAAATATTATAAATGCGCTTTGTACCTATGTGTAATCTGTCCAATTAATTTGACGACCAGGCTGGCGCAGTGGTACAGGGCTCGGAAAAGTAGAGCATGTTGCGCCAGGGGTCGCGGGTTCGAATCCCGTCTTGGTCATGGATGTTAATCTAAGTATTATGTGTATTTCTATAATAAAAATCTTAAATATATAAAATTTCTTAAATTTATAAAACATATTAAATATATTCCGTTGTCTAGTACCCGTAACACAAGTCCTTACGATACTTAGCATGGGGCTAGGCTAACGTGGTGTGTAAAGTTCACAGATATTTATTTATATTTATTTCTTAGTACACTTTTTTGAATAAAATAATTTAGGTTTTCGCTTACTGGTACACAGTAAACCTACTTACATCTAGTACTATCACAGTGCATATACATTGACTTGACCATAACGTGTTTTGGTTTACAATCACATTTATATTATAATATCAAAAAAAACTTTCTGGAACTAATTTGAACAACAATTATGTTTATAAAATTCAATTTCATTGAATATTCTGTATTTCGGTTTCCGAACCTCAAAAGTAAAAACGGATGGCTTGTAGGATAATTTTCTTGTTTATCTCTGTCACTCTGTCACAAAGTTTGTCAAGGAAATCTAAATGCAAATTCTTGGTGATGGAGTAATTAAATTTTACAAGAGGTATTTTTTTTACAAATCATGAAATAAATCATTATAAACTTACAAACTTATGTAGTAGTCCATTTCATAGAACATATTACACTTTCGCCTCTGGTTTTTTTTTATTTAGAAAAAGAGAACTACTGTCCTGCCCAGCACGGCGGAAGAGGTCAGATTAGGAGCAGCTCAACTGAGAGAACCTCTATCGGTCCTCTGAAGACGAGGGGCAGGTCCGATGTCGGACAAATGGGTGGCATGCTCCTTTGGAGTATTTGTGTCAGGTTCCCACATTGACCCCATTGCACGGTTCCAAAGTTATACTAGAGACTGTTTCGAGGCATCAGGACAGTCCCAGTCCCTAAGCAGGAAAGTCTAGCCTTTTCGCCGAAGCCAGCCTGAGGCTGGAGGGATCATGTTGCCTGTAAATCCGGGACCCTCCAATATAACGGCAGAAGGCGCCCGCAGGGGTTTAGTCAATATTGGACTCCCAAGTGTCGAGTCAGACATAGGTGTAGAGCACTTTAGGGCCACTCAGACACACGTAAATGCGTGAAAAAAAAGGTACAACTATCTACTAATATCAATGCAGATGTTGATTTTTCCCGCAAAACGAGCTTGGTCAGAAAGAACATCGATTACAATCTGAACTAATATAAACAAAATCGATCTCGAGAAGAATTAATAGTTTTCCTTGCGTTATAAGTATGTTACGCGGGTGAAATTACCTGCACATCTAGTTTAAGAAAATGGTCGTGTTGTCATCGACGTCTTAAGTAGGTCATGTTACATTAAGATATATTATTAAGTCCACGCACAGTATGGAGGCACTTTAGAGAATTGTAAATGTATTATGTTCTATATTAACGGCCAAGGGTGTCCTCGCCACAGGCAGTATAATGTACTTGAGCAAAGTGTGGACGGGTCAACTAAACTGCTGAACTATTGTGAGTGATCTCGGAATGTGAAAAAAAAAGGATGAAAATTGTACTATCGCAAATAAGAACATGTATGACTAGGAATAGGTTTTGTTGTATGGTACACAAGTAGACTAGTAATTCTTCTGTCTCAATTGATAAATAAAAAATTAAAGAAATAACCTATTACGATTGACCACCAGGCTTGCGCAGTGTTACAGGACTCGAATAAGCGGAGCATGTAGCGCCAGAGGGGGCGGGTTCGAATCCCGCCTTTGTCATGGATGTTTATTTATGTATTTATATGTACTCATATACAAAATCTTATATCTATAAAATTTCTTAAATTTATAAAAACATATTAAATATATATTTATTTCCGTTGCATAGTACCCGTAACACAAGTCCTTACGGTACTTAGCACGGGGCTAGCCTAACGTAGTGAGATATGTCCACAGATATTATTATTACTCATAATATCTTTTTTAGGTTCGAGGTGTGTATAGAACATAACACAAATTCTGTAAGAGGCGGCGGTTGGATCGGTGTGTGAGTTTCCTGTGACCCAGGTAAGGGAAGAAGGAAGGAGGGCAATCTTTATACATCACCTTTGTGCGGATGTTTTAGGATTGTCTGTAGTCATTTAAATTCTCCAACTTTTCATTTTCCCCTCTATACAATAAAAAACGTTTTAAACGAATGTTTTGACAAGGCGATGTTTGGTATTTTTCACATAGGTAATCATAATCTGTGATTATAAGCACAAATTGGGCTTATGTTATTTGTGATTATAATGGTAATAATCAACAGATTTCTATTACTTTTCTAAGTAAGTAATATGTGTTATACGTATCAAAATACATATCACATGTTGCTTGTTACCTTGTTAGACAGAATTTAGAGCCAGAACATCAAGTTGGTGTGTTGGTTTTAGGTCGCGGTTTAGCTTTAGGGTTTCAACTTTCATTAAACATGTTCAGTGAAAATAGTCGAACAAGTAATTAACAGAAATTGAATTTGCCGTGTTACAGTACGATAAATTATTATTTAGTGACATGAGAAGCATGCACTAAGGTTATCTGTCCCATGCATTATATACGGACTGCGCCTTTTTTCTATATAATCTAAATCTATCTCTAAAATAAAAAAAATATATTGTCATTGACAAGCTTTAAATAAGAAGTATTCTCTTTTTATTATTCTATGTAAAGGACGTTTAGGCTTTCGTTGTTTGAGAAACGATAATAAAGAACCACATTGGAGCCTACCATATTATCCTAAACCAATATTAGCATAACACAAATCATATTGACTTTCAAATGACTTAGATTGGTTAATATTCAAATACTTTCTTTGACATTCAAATGATAGATTCCAAAAAGAATGGAGTCGTTAGATTTATTGTAGTCCGCCTTTTCAGGATAACCTTGCCCCTGACCTACAATAGTGCTTCTTTTTATCTCCCAATGTAGATAGACACGTGCCTGTTAAAATACAAAAGGTTTTTTTTTCAGTGTAGACGGTATTAAGAGGATAAAGGGCGCGTAACACTTGTATTACTAGACTGGACTAGATCAAACAATAACTTTACTATACTATGTCCGACTGGGGTTTTGGATGCGACAGCACAGCTATTACTTTGCAACAGTTTCGTGTAAGCGAAAGGTGACTCCCCGGTCGTGCCGGCCCAATTCGGCTACATGCATGCAGCGTAGCACTTTCCTATCATAATTTGTACCTAATGAGATTTAACATAACTTAAACACACGCTATGCGAATCATTCCAGACACGTCATCCATAATAATTCAAACACATGTAGTATCAGTATTATTTGAGCGGCGTCGTATCGATAATTCCAAACAATGTGTTAGGGCGACAACACACAGGAGCGGCGACTGGCGATTTTGCGACTGCATCGAGGCAGTATCGCGATCTCGCGACTGCATTAAGACGTTAATTGACATATATTAGTGACTACATCGCCACGTATGGCTTCCCGCGTCTAGTCGCTGCATTCAGCTTCTAAAAAGGACTAAATTATCCTGTTCAAGTCGGTCGCCGCGTATAAAAGTCTCGTGTGTGCTGTAGGCCTTATATGCAAAGAATCCCAATTCGAGCCGTCCTCGATCTGACAGTTATAAATAGCACACCGTGGGCTATTTGCCGCACAAAATTACCGTAACAATGTTAAAATGTTAATTATTGACGCCATAATGTCTTATAAATCGATGAACATTGGCTGTTGGCTGCATGCACGAAAAAGCTTGAGTACCTACTTGTCACGTTCCGCGCAACTTCTAAGTGAGAGCGCGGAACAAGCGATAGAGAGGAACGATCGGCCGAAGCACCGTTATCACGTAAAGTAATTATCTTCCATAAACCGACATCACAGACAATTCTTTTTTTTTAACCATCCAATGTTTAAAGCATACAAAAGTTTGTTCCTTTTCAACTTTTGAGTTTTGGCATCACAGACATATAATTCTTTTATAAATTTTGTAACGTGGCATGCATACATGCCCACGTACATACCGGAGTAGTAAGTGACAGCTGTGCTGTCGCGTTTCGTACGGTGTATGGGGAAAGAGGACGAAAGAGGGCAACATTCCTGTACAACAATTATGCCAATGTCTATGGGCGCCGGTAGTCACGAAAATTGTTTCGACTGCTCGTTTGCTTCCTTACACTGTAAAAAAACCATGTAGATGAAATAATATATAAACTACAAAGATTATATACAGACAGTAGGATTTCCTTTTTAATTAAAAATAGGATACTAGTACTTCGCTCATCAACACTCAACCTGATCGCATATAATCCCATTTCAGCTCTTAAAAGGTTTCCCATTATTCTTCTAAACGATTCCTGATTCCCTGGTATTACATCGAGGCAATTTTAAGTTAATTTATTTAAGGTTTTTCTAACGTTTCGGAACAATTTCGTGGTTCATTTGTCTTCTTCATTGGAAAGGAGGGTCTCTATTTCTTCGCAGACATTTTATGTCTGGCGAACCGATATCATGTTTTGGTAATAAATATTTTTACTGCCGAAACTTATTGGAACCGGGGATTTTAATTTCTACGACATTAGACTCACAGAGTTTCGATCTATTTTCACCGTAAAAACGCAGTAATGGTTTTTTTTTAGGGTTTTTCTATGATAGAATTCATAAAATATATCTAAATGAAAATAATAATTATGTTTTTTTGAAGTAAAACTTCTACGCACGCTGGACATGGAGAGTAAGTCGGCGAGAGCGTTACTTAAATCACACTTCGGACGAGTCCAATGGAAGTTGTCGTTCAAATTCAAAATTCCAATTCGATTTAGGTGAAACTTTTTTGTATTTAAAAAAAATCATAAGACTTATTGTTATGTTATTGTAACTACGGTAATGAAAATCAATTATTAAGTTTAGCATCAGTTGTGTCACAAAATTTACAAAATATTAGTGTATAGATGAGGAAAAAAAATTACAGTCAATATAGCACTTTCTAGACATGCACATACTAATTATGTATTTAATATACAGATTGTGCAGATGTAAGTTTGTTATAATTGGGCCTAAATTAAAAATTAAATTCACAGCATGAGCTGCATTGAACGGTATCATGTATCAATCGGCAATAGAAATTCTGATATTTTTTTTTTATTGTTCTAAATTATTTTCAAATATTATATTAAATCATATTATTATGTGTATTGCCTAATCTAAATCCTAGGACACTGCTACCTACCGACTTTTAAAATACGTTAAATGGCAGTATTTGCGTAAATCGAATTGTCCCACTTTTACCAAAAATTTATTTTACCATTGTGAAAACCCACTTTTACCAAACCTTAAAACTATTTAGAATATTTCGAAATCCGTTAATACTACAACAGTTTATTCATGTAACTTCGTTTACCCATGCTTGGCTACATTTTATCATACTCTCAGAGCCTTTTCGTTGCAGGATCATGAATAACTGAGTATTCAATCCGCTAAGTATACTTACTCTGTACATATCAGCGGTCCTAATTCGTCACGAAATGCATTAGTTTCTCCTTTAAGAGAAGACGAAAAGTCTTTAGACAGTGTCTGCGGTGATACTCAGATTATTTAGTGTTAAACAATCAAAGTGGATTCTTAGAAAATATCTTTGGAACTTATATGAAAGTTCGAGGTTAGTATGAGGTCGACGACTTCTTGTCGTGTATAATACGTATAATATTCACGTTTTGGCACGGGTTTCTTTAACACGTTCACTGCGGCTTGAGGCAAATCGACCTCAAACACGACTTGACGCCAGTGCGGGGCTGAAAGTTCGTGTTTTCTCTCTCGTGCGGGAGCTCTCACAGTGTAACCACATGGCGTATGATAAAGACAAATATACCATTTTATTCAGTTTTAAAACTAGGACTCGTTGGTACCGAAAAAATGTTTGAGGTCTAAATAAGCCTCAAACGCACTGGTAACAATTTTTTTCAGCACAGTGCGGATTGAGGCTTTTTTAAACCTCAAGGAAGTTACCTTAAAGTCGTACTGAGGGGGACGCGGGCGGCGCGCTGAGACTTTAGTGCTGTCAGTGTTATCGATACGGAACCACGCGTCTTTTACGTAAACATTAGGACGGTATTCTAAGTACGGGAGTTTAATGTGTTATTTATTTATTGTATCATTAGAAATATACAGACTGCAAATGCGATACGGGCGACAATTTAAATCACGCTTAGGTTTTAGTGATGTAAATTAAAAAGATTTCATTGCATTACACTTAAAACTTGAAAATAATAATTAATATTTTTTATCAAATGGCAATGTAAATAAATCTAGCAGCAGTATTTGAGATTTTAAATAATTGAAACTATTAAATAACCAGCTGACAAGAATCTCTCAATAAGTGTTTAAATGAGTGTTTTGTTTTAAATTGCGGTTTAATATACTATAATCTAGTCTAACATATTTGACGACAAGGCTGGCGCAGTGGTACAGGGCTCGGATAAGGAGCAAGTTGCGCCAGGGGTCGCGGGTTCGAATCCCGCCTTGGTCATGGATGTTTATATATGTATTTATATGTATTTCTATAATAAAAATCTTAAATATATAACATTTCTTAAATTTATAAA
>LUGF01041601.1:225781-269554 GCA_001625245.1 Calycopis cecrops
GGGAGGAGGATTCTAATGAGTGATGTATCGTTAGATTCGTTTTTGATTAATAAATCTCTACTTTTCTACCGCATAATTAAAGGAATATTTAACACACTAACAACACTGAAAAATGTTGCTATTCTAATAGAAATGAGTAAATATTCTCTTATTCCTTCAATATCACAACTTTCTTCTTCTCTTAGACTAACAAATCGTGACAACATTGTAATTTTACGGCATTTATTTACAGTTACTTGTAGCCTTAAATTACTAAATTTCATATGTCGTACCTTTTTTCCTTTTTCCTATTTATTTTCTATTAACTAGTAGTGGTTATTTTACGTATATAAACACTTACGTAAATTTTATCACTTCATAATTCGTGTAACTTTCGAACTAAGCCATCGTTATTCAATGTTGTTATCCAATTAGATGAGATCAATCACTGCCCCTTGTAATGAGAAACCAATACATTGCTGCCATTAACAAATTGTTTATATCGTTAGAGCTCTCTCAAAGCACTTGTTTTAGAACTTTTATCAATGGATGCCAAATGAAGCGTTTTCAACAAATAATGTTTTGAAGTTATATTGTTAATTGGGCTAATAAGAGACATATTTGATTGTCAGTTATAAAGTGTCTTTGATCTACGCTTTAGCTGTAGAAGGGTGCCTATATCCTAAGTGGGTCTTTTAAGGGTCGATTCTATACAATAGATGGATGGTTTAGTACTTGCGATGTGGCTTGGTTAGTCGTTCATATTCAAAGATAAACGTATCTCCGTTAGGACATAATAGCTTTGAGTTTTTGTGATAGTTGGTCTATCTAAATAAAAATATTAATTATAATAAGTGAGGGTAGCTACATGTGTGAAAGTGTAAAAAAGTAATGACAATTATCTAAAGTTATAATATAAGGTAGCTTCTACCGGGTAGCGAGTTATACCGGTGCCCATTCATAAAATCACCACAACAACCCCTTTTCACGCTAGTTCACTATCGGGCTAGGCAGAGAGTTCAGAGTGCCACACAACAAATACCTACTTTTATTCAATGGAGCATTGAAGAGATGGGATATATTTACCCCGCCATATCATGACACTAGGTTTTTTCTACGGTTACTTATTTCGTTTCTGAGGTCTGTGTGGGGTTTTAATTCGATTTATTTATTTATAATTTTTTGACTATTATACTATTACCCCGTAATTTTGCTCACATAAATTTTAATTCTGTAGAGACATTGGAATTAACAGTTCAACTTATGGTTTACGAAAATGCACAGTAAATTTACGTATACTTACCTTATATTCTTATATGTGAACGTTTCAAAAGAAGTTTGTTAACAACATCGACAAAGAGGTTTCAATGTGTTAAATTGCTATGAAAAAAACAGTACAAAATGTTTGTCTGACAGTCTAATGCATGTTTTATTGTCCGTTAAACTGTGTAGTACGCCTGACATGACTTAATTATGAAACTTCGACCACCGGTGTTTTGTACGGATCAATAATGTTATGAAGGTGATTTCGGTTTACCTGTCACATTATTTAAGTAGTGTTTGTACCTACATGGAAAGGGACGAAGTAATAGTGAAATAAAAATTATAAATTTGTAAAGTCTAGTCACGATATTCCAGAAGTTACGCTTTGGACTGCGTTTCCGGTAGTTCAAGTTTAGTAAAAATGTGTTACTTAAGTACATTTTTAGCGCGATCTTTCGGTGAAGGAAAATATCGGGAATAAACACGGATTCATGCATTCGATTGACCCTATCTACGATCGGGACTAGTTTGACTTTTGGGTTGCAAGGATCAGATGGCAGTCGCTCTATTGGTAAACCTCTAGATGAGGTAACTAAACCGATATGCAGTTGTAAAAACAGGATAAAGCTAGAACTAGGAGTGAATTCGTAAAGTTACAAGTTATTTATCACAATGGATGAACAAGCAACGCTTAAAAACATCCTAACGCTCATAGTTTATGCATCAACGTTCTTCTTCACCTCATCGTCCCTAAAAGACCACTTTACGGCGGGATTATACGACCAAGTGGTACTAACCCGGTCGTGCCGGCTAATTCTGTTGAAATACTATAATGGCACGGCTATTCATATCAATTTTGCTTTTTATGGCTACGGTATTATATATTTACTTGAGGGATTCAGGCGTTTTATGGCCATTTCCTTCGTATTCCAACATCAAATAAGTATATTATTTTTACTTATTACGATCCTATGAATTCACATAAAGTGTCCCTAAGGAAATTAAGTAAAAAATCAAGAAACTCGAAGCTGTTTTGTAATAAGGAGTGTCTAGCAGTTACAGTTTGCTTTTCTGTTGAAGGTCAGGATAAAATTTACGCCCTCGGCTGCACTGGGTGGGGTCCGGTACTGCATTAGACTAGGGGTATAATGTACGCTGCAACATGGCGGCCGAAGTCTCTCGCAGTGGTTTTTAGTGGGTAGCGGTATCGTACCTACTGAGTCCGACCTCCCGACTGACCCAGAGCCGGTTGGACGATGCATAAAGCATTTTCCCGGTGTAACAAAAAGAAAGGAGTAATAACTAAGGTAGTGTCGAATATCCGCAGAAACTACGAGTTTTTTTTGTTGTTGTTTGTTGTTTTGTTGTTGTTTGCCGCCTGCATGAGATACTACAGAATTGTCAATCATCAGGGCGCTAGTCAGTCCTTTGGGTATTGACGCGAGCTTCACAGATGGGTTGTCCCTTACAAAGTGTAACGGGTTACCTATCATCACCTTTTGCCCCTGCTCTTTAGTGACTTTTTCTTATAAGAGGGAACAAAGAGTAGCCAAATCGATTCAATTGACTTCGAATTCCTAAGAAGTCTGGTTTTACCTTGGCTGCTGAAAAAAAACTAAACTTAATATTAGTGATTAGGTAATGTACAAAAAACAGTCTTTCCGCTAGTAACGATCTCTTCCAAAACCAAATCGGTTGTGAGAATAAATACAGAGGACACATAAGCTTTTAATATAATCTATAGGTACATACGATTGAACAAGTGATTGATTGATAAGATCAACAGGCAGATAGCATTAATATACTGGAAGTAAGGAGAAAATACAATATATTTTCACAATTGCATGTATATAATTACAACCAAATGGAGACCTGTAATGAATTGAAACATTTATTGTCTACGTTTACGATAACAATATCACAAAAGCTGACGTCTGACGGAGGTACGGCGCGGCTGATGTCGGTGATCTGTCCAGAGATCTACGTCTGACAATTTAGCTCTCACATAGCAAAAGCTTAAAATAAATTAGACAAATAAGTAACATAAAAATCTTCCACGGCATCAATTGCTCGGTACCGTGACTTCTAGGACTTTCTTCCACGTTTTATAGTATAAGGGGGCAAACGAGCAGTCAGAGCCGTTTGAATGACTACCGACACCCATAGACTTGCGCACAGCGGCTATATATGCTTTGCCCTCCATTTTCCTTCTTCCTACATGGGTCACCGGCTACTTACACTCCGCACGAAACACGACATCACAGCTATCACTTTTACGGCGGNNCCTCTCCGTTCGTGGCGGCCCAATTTGGCTACATGCATGCATGCAGCGTGATACTACCTCTTACAATGCTTGGCGCGACTTTCTCGTAAACGTGACTAATGGCGCTCTAGGAAGCACACGTCCAAAAGTGTATTTGCACTAAAACTGCTGATGATGTTGAAATGATGATAGTGTTAGTTAAAAAAAGAAAATTGCATATACATTAGTGCAAATTGTGATCATGACTAAGTGTACCTTACGTACATATCCCAAATACCCCATTACTCGTGACATTACATAAATACCATAAAGTAACTTACATAAATACTCGTAAAAATGTACCATTGGCACATTTCAAACATTTTTTACTCCTTCCGAATTATTTCTAGTTGGTAAGTCATGAATCAAATTAGGTTCATTAAATAATGAGATGAAATAACGTCCAATAGCAAGGAAGGCGTTATTGATAAACGCCCTAACAGATATAAACCCGCAACTTTAGTGTTCGCCTCCCTGGAGGAATTAAATCAGGACTAATAATGGATTAAATATTTGAATAAACACGGGCCGGAATAGGATTCAACTTGATAGTACAAAGGAAGTTACACGATCAGTCTGGCGTCAGTTCAGTCTGTGATTGGATTCATGGCTCTCGATTTGAAATCATTATAATTATTTTAGTTTCTTGTAAATGGCAACCAATATTGATGTCATAGCTGTTGTAACGACGTAGTGCTATTGCAGAATTGCAACCAAATCGTGGCAGCACGACGGGATAAAACCTCTTCTTCACACGAGTAACAGCTATTATCGTGTATGTGGGAGGGGTGTGTAGGGGTAATAATATGCATAAACAGAAACCGTGCAGATATAGTCATTAAATTGGTCCTGATAGCTCTTTTCTGCCATTCTTTAAAACCATCTTTAAAATTTACGTTTGATTAATTATTATTTACTGAAGCTTTGATTACCATAATTTTAAGATGTCACTTCTAACAAATATCCTGGTTCAAAGTAATCCAAACGGACCTTAATTTTGTAATAATATTAATAAAATAATTCAATAAATAGATTTTAATATAATTTACAATATACCTACAAAGTGATTTAATAATCTTGATTTTGAAAGAATTGACAGTCTTGATCTATGTTTTTTACAAAACGATGAAAAGCACGCTGATTACCTATTAGGGAGTAGCTTCGTTTCAATAAGACTTTTAACAATTATTGTAAAAAAAAAAATTCTGGTAGGTGACAGACGTAGAATAAGATATAATAATATTATATATATATATTGTATTTATATAAAGTACTTCACACCTACATTCAATTTAAATAAGATCTTTCACAATTAATCTACAATCACTTTAAGATGCCTTTAACGAAACCCTCTCATAACTTTGAGCCTAGAAATTTAATTAAAAATATGAATTCTGTGAGTAAAGCTTTGATGTTGAATTTGGGCCATTTATAGGTAAAAATTTATTTTAAATAGTACCTGTAGGTTTATAATAGTATACAATATATATTAACAGAGAATAGTTGATAATAGTACAATAGTGGAGATGATGATAAGACTCTACATATATCATCATCATTTTTATTTGGCTAATCGATCGTCTTGGCTTTTATTGAAGTAGCCCGAGGTCCAGCAGTGAGCCGGTAAACCCTGATGATGATGGTGAAGTTTGATCAGCAGATATTTAAACTGATTCGGTTTTCGTAAATAACCTCTACTTTGTTATTTCTTTGAAGGGATTTTGGTAAGGCGTTATTAATTAAGAGAGATCATCTTCATCTTCAAAGTTTTATTAGATAATATTGTTTTGTTCTTATTGTTTCAACTTTGCTCACTTGCGGAACGAAATGATTTAATATTATATAGCTGTGACGCCTTGGGGAACATAGGGGAAAATAGTATTCCGCACAAATGCTTCTGAGTTACATTTCCATATTTCAGACATATCGAAAGGTTGAACGTAATAGGTAATGTACGTAAATAAAAATTATTCATTCAATGAAATATAATTTAGTAAGAAGTAGGGCCACAGTAAGGCCACGCATCAGTACTGTGTAACATCTGTGCGGATGTCTATGCTGCTCGTTTGTCCCCCTATACTTAAAAAAATATATCTTAATAAACAACATTGTTTGTGGTCATAATACTTCATATAAAGTTTTCTACTTACTATGTACATCGGCTGTTGATATTTCATTTTCTCTGGAATCGAAACTTATGCAGACGCAACCGCAGGCCGCCGTTTCCGAGGGAAATACGAAAATTAATTTGGATTTAGTAAAAAATAAAGCGACTAGTTTCTATAATATTATTTAAGAAGTAGTATCATTACATCGGAATGAAATGCGTAAGAAAGAATCCTCCTTTTAGACGCACTCTTCTCACAGCCAAGTCTTTACAACTTCTAGAACGAGTAGGGATGATAGATAGCAGCCATAAAAATCGAGTATTGCAGTTCAAAAGTGTTTATGAAGTTCTGTGATTTGATTTCTTCGATTTTGAGTAAAAGATTTTGATTTTGAAAGAAAAAATGCATCCCCCCTATTTCTATTCCATTCTAATTATTCTTCCATGGACGTTTTGCCACACTGGTCCCACTCTGCTCACTAAGGCTAACCATAAACCATAACCAAACATATGTAACCAATCGTTTGAACGCGTAGAAAAAGCTTTGAGTACTCTGAAATATAAAACATGGCTGTTTTCACGTCAACCCAAATATCAGGATAACCCTAAAAATTATTATAACAAACGAAGAGTGACACGTGCATAATATGAGATCATTTTGCCACGAGATATTGGAATTTTAATATGGTTTATAGGATTACTAATAATAAGGCGTAAGGTAATGCCACGCCGCGTCGTTTGCGCTTATGATGATAAATCATCCTCGCTTTCGCGCATATGAATTATAAATACTCGGCTTACGGTGGGATGAAATTCGCGGTTTTGTACATCGGCTATAAAGCTTGAGGGTTGAGTGAAAATTTTATGAATACAGTCTTTGTTTTAACTTCATTTGATTATTATAACTCCATGACTATGCCTATAGTAAATTGAATTCCCACTTAAATCGTTCTGCTCAATCTCATGAACAGGGTTTTTTTATAGTGTAAAGGGGCTGTCCCCTTTACACTATAAAAAAAAACATTTATTCATACAAATAAAACATTTTTCATTTTTTCATTTTCACTATAATAAAACCAGAGCTATTTTTTATGACTTCTGACACATAGTCATCCACATAGAGTTTTTACCGATGCTATTTCCTAATTCCTCATCCGCCTTCCAAGGGTCACTGGCTACTACTGGATGGAATCATAATTTAGAATAAAATTAATTGTTCTTTATTGACACCCAAGAACTCATCATTCTGATTTTTACTCTGCCAATAATGAAAATAATAAACTTACAAACTAGATAAAGTAGAAATCACGTTCAGGTGAAAAATACAGGTAATGAATATTAAACTTTCAAGTCGTTGTGAATAAAATTATTTAATGGTACCAGTATAGCTGCATCCTCGGCTTTGCATTTTATAGAGAGCATATAAGCAAGGAAAAAATTTAATAACATGTAGATTTATGAGATCTAAAGCCGGTTGGTGTCTAGAATATTTCTAGTCTCATATTATGAAAATATTGGATCTTGGTTATAGTGAAAGAATTAGGTTATAATTTTATTTTAAATTACGTGCTGTGTAGTGGATTGATTAATGGTAACTAAACACATTATAGATATCTTTATATTTTTGCCATGATCTTAAGTCTTTTTGGTAGATAGTCCAGTGAGTCCAGCGGTAAAAAGTACAGTAGGATTTTTTTTTATGATATAGGAGGGCAAACGAGCCGCCGGAGCCATTTTTATGACTACCAACGCCCACAAACATCCGCATAGAGGCTGTACAGATGCGCTGCCTTCCTTTCTCCTCCCACCTCCATGGGCCACCATCCACCAGGATGTAATCTTTAAGAGCTACCCGTTCGCGTAGACTCATTTCAACGTCAAGGCTGCTTGAAAAGTTGGCTTATCTTCTAGACGAATTTCACAGCTTGGCAATTTGCAGTATAAGTGCATAGCCTAAACAAGTATAGAAGATTTAAGACTTCTTAGAACCTTTATTTAAGCTAAATAATACTTCTACTACCTGAAGAATATAATTTAATGAAATTGATATTATGATCTATCAAATATTTCCAAAAGTTTTAATTTGTTGTGAGTCAGTATTACTTTAATGGATATATGCCTCACATAATTCTTTGCAAACTTTTGCATTTGCTCCTCCTTCGATACTAATGTAAGGTTTGAAGTCGTATTTTATTTATTTTTGGTACCCAATAAGTTGCAAATAAGAAGATATTATTGTTCATAAGGTTATTCGAAACTGAACAAAACAAGGTATTACAAAAGCACCTGGGCTTATTCGCAACTAATTGAAATTCGTTTTCAGTGTAAACAGAACTTGTAATCCACATTTAAATTTCTCATTTATCATTTATATTCTATGCCATAAAAGTTTATCTTAATGCCATAAAGATTACGGTTAGTAATTACTATATCCAATATACATCTTCTTACCAAATTTATCGCTTAAAATATTATACCTCAATAAAAACAAATTAGAACACAATACTATAACAATTATTTAAACAATAATATTAAAACTTGAAAGGTTTTATTATTATTGTTGAAAATATTATAATTGAATTTATTTTATTCCATTACTTTTGTTACTTCTGTTTGTTAATTTTTATGATCTTTGTATGTTTTCATTATATTGTTGTATAGGCTGACAATGTTACACTAAGTACGTAGTTTCATTAATGCCTCTCGGATTTATCAACCTTGTATTTTTCATTTGGACTATGGTCAGAATCAAATGTTTAAATTAATAAAGTAATCTAGTGTATACATGGCCCGCTGCTGTACTAGATTCATAGTATTTTATTATATTAAAGTATTCATAGTATAGGACTAACCAGTATAATCTTATTTTATGGTCTGTATTTACTCTCCATTTCAATACCTAAAATCAGACCAGCTTTAATCAATTAGTCATAAAATAGATACATCGAATAATTATGCAAGATATACATACATGCCCACTTCATTTGGTGACAATAATAATGAAAAATAATTGTTTTACAAAATATAGCTCTCTTCCTGATAATGTAGTTTTATGTTAGTGATATAATGCTTAAAATCAGTCCAGTATTTTGGAGCCTATTAAATACAAACAAAAAATAGATGTTGGCCGATTATCAGACTTGCCAAACATGCACACAAAATTTTATGAGAATCGGTCCAGCAGTTTCGGAGGAGTATGGTAACTAACATTGTGATACGAGAATTTTATATATATAGATGAAATTAAAAAAGTAATCAGTAGTGTATAACTATGGAAATGTTTAACTTATTATGAGCATTTTTCATGAAAAATAAATTGCATCCCAATACTGAAAGCACAGTGTTTTTCTCATGATTTTTAGATAATAACAAACGTTTTAAATCAATTTTTAAACTTGAAATGAAACATCATAGAACTTGCATTCACTTGAACTATTATATTTTATTATTTTTCTATGAAAGTGTGGCCAAAAATAAAAATTTTACCATTTTCTTACCCTAAACTCGTTTTGCTGACAGCGGCGGATGCGCACCTATTTCCCTAAGATCTTATCTTCAAATGAACTCCTGAACCTTATCATAGAAACGTGAACGTCCCTGGACATCGTTTTGAATGTATTCACTACTTTTAGTGAATACATTTACCAATATCATTTGAATATTTTTTTGGATGATCAATATCATCATCAACAACAGCCAGTAGAAGTTCTCTGTGGGAGAGAATATCACAAGTCACGATCACAAGCTGCTTGCATCCAGCGGCTCCCCGAAACTTTGACCAGGTCATCCACCTGGTGAGAAGCATCTAATATTTCACTTTCCAGCCCGGGGCCGCCAATCGAGATCATTCTTAGATTAGGTATATTGTAACTAATATGATGTTGATCTTTAAACATAAAGGAGTAGCTTAGTTTGTTACTTACTTCAACTATCTATATTAAGAACTAACTATGCCTGCGATTTCACTCGAGTAATTTATAGTGTTGTACCTGTAACATATCGAGATAAAAAAAATACTGATTCTATTTCTGATGCGTATGAATATAAACCTCGTGTATGTAGATGATAAAAGAGTTTTAATTTGGACTTATATTTGCTTTTGCTGGCGTAGATGTCAACTCTGAGTGAATTAGTATCCATCTGTATTGGAATATTTCCTAAAATATACGTAGTAAAGCAGGCAATATCCTAGATATTTTATATCTTTCCTTGCTCGGAATGCAACATTGTTACTACATATGTTGCAGAGGAGCCAATAAAAGAGATAAATTACAATCAACTTTGAAAATAAACGTAATTTACCAAAAATAAACGAAAAAAGTATTACATTTTGTACAGCTAAACTTATCGTTTCTCCCACGTTATTTCAAATGTTTCTTTTATTAATATTATTGTTAATTTTTTTTACATTATTGCTCTCAAATCGTTAATATATAAGATGATTGAAAATATATACAAAAAAGGTTTAATAACAATTATTTCTAAACCTCGATCGTATGGAAAAATTGAGTTGTTCAACCTTCACTAACAATATTCCCCGAAGTTTGTTTATTCCTTAACGTGGTCGCCCACGCTCTGTATATTCTAGTCACTTTTACTTAGAATCAACCTTCATTTGATTGAATACGAAAACGATTCCTTCATTATTCCGTTCGATTAATTGTTCAAAACAATTATGACGTCATAATATAGTCATAGGTCATAATAAGGTTATGTACATTTAGCAAATCTCTTTGTTATTTAGTCATTAAATTTATAGTAAAATTTATAAAAGTAATTAAGCTGAGGTTTTATGCTTGAAGTACTTAAGATGTCTTTCGCACTGTAAATTTCATCCAGTAATCACGTAAATTATAATTGTAGTAGTGTACTACTGTCAAGTATAGTATGCGTTGCTGCATTCCAAACGAATTGGAACACGACCGTTTGGTACTTACTTAATACCAATATCATCAATATTAATATATTATTATGCAAATTTATTTGTAGTTTTATATTTTTTACTTTTACATATCATCACAACATGAGGCCCGCTGAGTTTGTTTCGCCGGCTCTTCTCAGTACAGGGCTAGGGTTGAACCGGTGGTAGATTTAATTGTTGGCGTCCAAAAAGTAATTCCTGTAATTCTATTTTAAATAAAAACATTTTCATTTTCATACATTACACAGCCGTGAAGTGACTGCTATGTTATAGCTTTTAGATTGGCTTGTAACTTACTGATAGGCCATTGGATGAAACGAAGGTAATGTCTGCTTAACCTTTTACCATTTATAATTGCTGAGCCTATCTTGTTATAAAGGAAAACATACCTTCTCCTATTATAGGTTTCGCTTACAAACTACAAAGCACGTTTAGTTACGTAATTTAATTTATTTAAAACCACATCGCCGGTTCTAGGAATGTTCGAGAGTCGGAGGGGAGGGAAAACAGCGTAGCGGTCCGATTGAAACCTCCTACATACCTGAGACATAATTAGAACCTTTACCTGGAATTTTTGATTTTACATTACCATAGTTTTAGTATACAGTGCAGTTATAAGGGCTATGAGTAATAGCTAATGAGCTAGAGTGAATTAAGATTTTGTAGTTCTAGATTTAAGTTGTAAGCAAGAGGCTTTAGAAGAGGTAGTGCCATGCTGCATAGGGGAATGTAATGCCATGCACGGTGCATGACACTACATCCTCCTATGCAAATTAATTGGGTCGGCACGACCGGGGAAGTACCTTTCGCTCACTTGATACCAGCGTAAAGTGACAGTGTCGCTGTAGAGTGCGGTTTGTAAGTAGCCGGTGACCAATTAGGGGGGCCGGGGGTTATGATAGGAGGGCAACGTATCTGCATAACAATCATGCGAATGTCCATGGGCGTCGGTAGTCATCAAAAGGCTCCGATTGCTTGTTTGACCCCTTATCCTATTAAAAAAAAATATCTATCAAACTTAAAGGATGTGTACGTTAAATAATTTGAATTGTGACTTGTGTGATGTGTGACTGTGAATAAACTTGATGAATAGGCATTAATAAATTTAGTAATAGGTAATGCCATGCTGCGACGTAGCCAGATTGAGGTGGGGTATCTGGAGCCCATGACACCGCCGTTAGGCGAAAGCTATGGTGTCGCGTTTTATGCGACGTATGAGCACCCGGTAGCCCATGATAGAAGGATCCTCTATGCGGATGTTTATGGGCGTCGATAGTCATCAAAAGGCGGTCTGCTGCGTGGTAATGTGTGATCATTACTATCACTTTTAACACAAAAAGTGGTAACTTACATCCAATCCTTACTTGCCAACTTTAACGAGGCTGGGATTTCCAGACATTGAAATAGATCCGAATGCAAATTTGGATTCATTGGAAGATAAATTAGTTTCCGACGCTCTGTTGATTCTATGTGGAACTTCGTAATGGCCGTGACAACTAACTCGGAACTTGTATTACAGAATAATCAAAGGAAACTTTAACTATTGATATCAAAGCGCTTTATAATTCGCTTACGCTCCTGATCTCTCCATATATAAACTATTATTATAAAGAGGTGATGTTACTAGAATTTGGTACTTTATTAGTTTAGGGATAATCGAAAATAACAATCCAATTATAAACATAGGAGTGACATATGTTGTGTTATATTATGATATAACAACGAAAAAAAAACGCAGATGAAGAAACCATGTGTAATAAATTTCAAATATAATTTACTGTAATAAAGCGGGTTATAAAATAAGCTTCTTATAATAAGGAATATGGGAGGTAAGTACCTACTTTCTCAATGCATTTTAGAAAAAGTAAGGAAGTAAAAAATCTGTCACTGTAATATCGTGTATATTTTACGCACAATAACACATGTTAAAATATTATAATAAATTTATTTATTTATAATACACCAAGAGTACACAATTTGAACATTAAAAAACAACAAAACATTATATTCTTCACTGAGACAGAATTGATAACCTTTAAAAGGTGTACCTATACAGCATGATTATACAAAATTATAGCACAAAAAACAAACACAATTAGAACTTTAAATATAGAGAAAAGAAGATATTGTAATTTATTTGAGACTTGATTGAGAAAAATAACAAGGTTATAAATTAATAGGCAACTAAGCGAATAATAGCGAAACTAACAAGGCAATCAATTTCATTATGGCTCCATCAACTGACATGGATGAGCCAATGCTAAGAATTATTTCAATACATAGAACGGAACGTTGCTGTAGGCATATTTCGATAAATGGAATATTATTTTCAAATAACATTATTGCTGTTCCTACAATATATTGTCTCTATAGGTAATATATTATAAGTGTACCTATATAGTTCTCGTGCCACAATGTTAGTTACCATAGTTCTCCGAAACGGCTAGACCGATTCTCAAGAAATTTTTTGTGCTTGTCGGGCAGGTCTGAATCTATTTTCATCTCGATATTTCTATGGGCTCAAAACTTACGCGGGAGAAACCGCGGAGCGCATCTAATAGTAGGTATTATAAAAAACCTAGACAAATTGCTTCGTGAATCTTTACTTCTGATGTAGTAATATGTTCTCCATCTTCTATTTTGAAATTGTCTTTCGGAGAATCATAAGAAAAATAAACTACAGTTCTATTTACACTGCGCCATTGCACTCTAGAATATTGTATTATTATAAGATATCTGATTCTATTTCCATTTGTTGTTGTCTCTTGTTTGATATCTAATAAATACTCGTAATTCTTCTTATATTTCTTATATAATATTTATTTCTCCTTATTTCCTTGTACTTTGATGAGAATAAATAAGCGAACATTTAATTTAATTACAAGTGAAATGCGTTAATGTAAGTAAGTGCTTACTTAAACAAGTTTGTTTACAGCGTCCATTTAAATTCTTTTCTTGCTCTAAAGATTGAAGTAAATAAATAAATACAACTCTTTTAAAATATACAATTCTTTCAAAAAGTACAATAAAATTTTTGTTGAACATTTCATTTTGTTGCATGACGTTTGCAATGCTTGTGTGATTTGAGTAAGCTAAGTAACTAAAGATCAATCAGTTTCAAGAAGTGGTTACAGAAACAAAAATCGGCATAATCAATTATATTATTCACTCCAATATATTCTATTTGTATATATTCTAAACTCCTACAACTCGCGCTAAATGTGACAGCATAATGTATTATATCACTTTACACTGGTTTTACGTGAACGACTACTTTCCTAAATGTGCTGCTTCCTGTTCCCAAAATGGGTACATTGCAGCACAGGAACTAACTAGACTAACTAACTACTTACTAAATATACAAGAATAACGGGTTCACGGCTGTGTAATAAAAAAGCCTTTGTCGCTAATAGTTTACGCACGAGTTCGTTCCCATTTACAATGCAAATATTTTGAAACATTATTTATTTTGTTTTCAATTTCAGCACGGTGCATGTTTGGCGACCATGACGTCATTTTATTCGTGATTTATTGCCGTCCAATCAAAATATTGTGAGCGATTGGTATACCGATTACGATGAAATAACGTTGTTTGTTTAATCTGATGTTAATTTACTCTTGACTCTCATTGCATATGAACCACACGTCGTTTCACCTTTTTTTTGATAACGAAGTCAGGCAAACAAGCAGTCAGTCTGCTAATTACTAACGGCGCTCATGCACATCCGTGTAGAGGTTATACACATACGTTGCCTTCTTTCTTTCCTCGGTCTCCAAGGGCCACCAGAAACTCACACTCCACAGGAAACGCGACAGCACAGCTGCCATTTTGAGCCTATATCATGTAAGCAAGAGGTCACGGCCATGTAGATTTTTTTATGAAATAGGGGGACAAACGAGCAGCCATTTTCATGACCACCGACGCCCATAGACATCCGCAAAGAGGCTATACAGATGCGGTGCCCTCCTTTCTCCCCCCAGCTCCATGGGCAACCGGCTACTTACACACCGCACGAAACGCACAGCTGTCACTTTACGCCGGTCTCGTGTAAGCGAGAGGTACCTACCCAGTCGTGCCGGCTCGATATGGCTGCATGCAAACATGCAGTAGGGCACTACCTTTTACTAACATCGCTCCATAAATAACAGTCACTTTGATTTTCACTTAAAATGGATCGCTGTAATAAATTAGGCAAGCGATTTAGGATACTTTCACACGAAGCAATACAATGAAGATTTAATACGATCGCTAACTGCTTGGTATTCCGCTTAAATACATTAGGCAAAACAAATGTCGGTCTAGACTAAATTATTACGCCATTAAATCTTACTGCAGCGTGTGCTCAAGAAAATATATTGCGCGTTACGGCTGAAGATAGTGTACTACTACAATTTTGACAAAGCCGACACCTAAGCCGAAATGGTAAAATCCAAAAAAAGTTTTTTTGACTACTAGCTGTGTAGCAAATCAAACGTGACATAGCCATCTATCAACGCACAGCCCGAACCACTGGACGGATCAAGCTGAAATCTGGCACCCAGGTAGATCTTACGACGTAGGCATCCGCTAAGAAAGGATTTTTAGAAATTCAACCCCTAAGAGGGTGAAATAGTGTGTTGAAGTTTATGTGGATTTCGCGGTTGAAACCGCGTGGCACAGCTAGTAAGATAATAAAATAACATCGGTTACTCCTTTTTAAATCAGCCAGTGAAAGTCCTGTCAAAATCTTTCCAACTGTTTCGGAGGTTACCCGGAACCAACAGAGAGACATACAAAAATTCAAATAAATGATATTTTGATATATTATGTGCCGTAGGTATATAGTACACCTATGTGCATGTAGTAAAAACGATTATTTTAATACTACAAACAGAAGCTTAATTATATTTGTATACTTATAATATATACGACATTCCATACTTTTCATTTTGCAACGGCGTTATGTGATCGCGGTCCGATGCGGCTGTGGTGCATCAATTTGACTGTCCCTTACTGAAATAAATAAATTATATATAATATAAAATAAAAATATCATATTAATATTATAAATGCGAAAGTTTGTATGTTTGTTTGTTACTCCTTCACGCAAATACTGCTGAACCGGTTTTCATGAAATTTGGTACACACAAAGAGGGTAACTTGGATTAACACATAGTATAGTTTTTATCCCGAAAAAATGTTTTGATGTGATTTTCTATTTTCCTCGGGATCGAAATTTACTCGGGTGAAACCGCGGGGCGCAGCTAGTCGTATATATATTTGTCAGAGCCAAGTACTTCCCTACTACAACATCATCCTGAATAGCAAATCAATTTCAAATAAATAGTGGAATAAGAATGTACATAACGTAAAGGTTTTGCTGTTGATTTAACTTTGACATGACGTAACCAGACTGTTTTGTTATGGTTTTCCAAGCGTGGCATAGTTACGTTGGAATATAGGGGTTGTTATATTATTTATTATACATATAAGCTTCTGAAGATTGAAACTAAATATTGTGGTTTACAGATTAAGGACTTCAGTTTGATGTTTTGATTTGCGATTTATTATTTTTATTACATAATCGTAGTTTTAATGACATAAAAGGGAAAATGAGCGAGGGTAAGGATTTTGAACGTAAGCATGTAAATTTATACGTGTGTGTCACGGATTTTAATGTATATAATTAAATAAGGTAACGTTACAGTTATCTTTATAATGCGAAAGACATTGGGTACATTAAAATATATTTTAAGAAGTTTGTCTTTCATTTTTTAGTCAAGTAATGTTAGATTAGCAACGAAAAATATTTATAAAAGCTACTAGCGAAAACATACACCTTTTTCTCGACATTTCGACCCAGTTGCACCAGCTTTTAAATACAGGTGCTAATCACTGGATATAGTTCCACAAACCCAAAATCCTCTCCTCCGACCGTCAATACTATCCAAGGATGGCCGGACCACCCCTGGATAGTATTAGAAATAGCAATCGAAGCAATCGAAATAGAAAAAGTACAGAACTTGTCTACTAATAAACGCAAAAGTCTCAAACAATTGTTAGCAACAAAAAATCATATAAGTCTATTATCGTAAATCATAATTAATTAGGCACAATTACTATCTATTTATTAGTGAATTTGGTAAAAACCTGGTTGTAATAATTAATAATCAATATAATTATCTAATAGTCAATACCGATTCGCGGTTTTAAAATTTACACAGACAAAACAAATAGCCCAATAGACAGAAATCCTAGTTTCAGAGCGATGAGTGCGATGAAGTGGAAATTTAATAATTTGATATTATTGAAATACCTGTTATGAATATTAGCTTGGTTCAGTTTCAGCAAGATGGTACGACGACGTGGTGGTTGCGTATAGCAGAAAGTGGGTCACGTTGTCGTTCAAAGAAAGATGAAAATCTTCAGCAGAGAAGGAAGAAATGATGATTATGCTATTGATGGCCCCTAACTAAATAGACACTTCAATACTTCCAATTTGGGTTTTAGTCCAGCCAAAACAAATTATCCTTTTATGGCAATTGTCGTTACGATGTAGTTATATTTTTAGAAATAGCTTTTACCTATATAACATGTCAAGAATGTAATTTGACTGTTAATATAATATTATTACCATTGTTATGCAAAATTGATATCACGCAAAAAAATATAGCAAAAAAAAATATACGTTAGGAAGCGGTCATACGAGGACACTGCTGCGTCCCATCGCGTTCTTTACGGTACCACCAGATTGAATGCCCGTCTGTGTTTCGTCCATGTGTAGTACATGCTAAAAGCCATGACGGGTAAATATTTTATTAGGCTAATGTCATCGAGCCACCTTTTTATACCTGGTAACGCAGGGGAACACCTTTATGTACGTTACCCAGAAGCCCGCGTAGCCCCCCCGGTACGGGTCGAGTCATCGCAGCCGACGCGCGACGCTGCGATGACTCGCAGCAACGCAGCGTATTGCAACGCGCTAGTGGAACCACGCCCTTACGCACAATATGTTTCCAATACAGAAACCATATATCATTATTGGAAGCCTAATGGTAAATGATATTATTGTATTTTATTCATACATGTTATGGAAATATTTTTATCATGAACAATATTCTTTTGTACCTATGTACTCCTTCTATGTGGGTGTATACCTGTTACAATAATATATTGGTTGTGTGTGTGGCATGTATGCCACACACACAACCAATATATTATTGATAAAAAAATAATAAAAAATTGACAAATAGATACGACATACTGTTGCATTCTCGTCTGTTTCGATTACATGATACCAATTTGGAACCTGGAGTTCCTGGACGCATTTTTCAAATATTCTTTATTGGCTGTTGCCTGCGTTCTAAAATTCGTCTGCTGGCTCAATCAGTACAATATTTTAACTAGTATTCAGAGCATGATTTTAATATATTATTATTTCATATATAACATTATATTAGAATTTTAAATACATAGAGATTCTCCTGTCACAATGTTAGTTACCGTACTCCTCCGATACGGCGCGACCGGTTCCTGTAAAATTTTGTGTGCCTATTGGGTAGGTCTGAGAATCAGCCAATATTTATTTTTCACCTCGATATTTCAACGAGATCGAATCTTGCGCGGGAGAAACCTCGGAGCGTAGCTAGTATACATACTCGTATAAGATTTTTATATGATTGTAGCATTTTGCTTCGTCCTTATCAATACATTACGACGATGAATGTTGCTAGAACAATCTACAGAACTCGCGATATTTGTTTTGCATTATAAAATCAAAGTCTATTTTTAAACGTAAATATTTTGTTTAAATAAGTAGGCGTGATATATGAAGGCGCTCCAAATATACCTGGTTCGTGTCTGTATTAATTATTCGCAGTGATGAGTTTTTAATTTATTTTTATACAGATGTATACTTGTATATATATAAACACGTTCATGTTTTTCTTATTACAGGCGTTCTTTAATATAAAAAGGGATGTTTACATGAAATAAACACATCGTACTTAAGTTGTAAACATGAAAGTTGGCATGTTTGTTATTATTGCACCCAAAAGTTACTGAACGGATGAAATTAGGCACTCATCTGTAACAATATGAAATAATTTAATCTCGAAAAAAAAATGTATTCCTTGAGAGAGATTTACATTAGCGATGCGCACGGTGCGCACAAATTAACAAAATGTAACAATATTAATATTAGTAAATTAACTTTACTTTATTTATGTTTTTGACGACCAAGCTGAAGCGGTGGTACAGGGCTCGGATAAGCGGAGCATGTTGCGCCAGGGGTCGCGGTTTCGAATCCTGTCTAGTTCATGGATGTTTATATATGTATTATAATATGTATACTCTATAATAAAAATTTTAAATATATAAAATTTCTTAAATTTATTAAACATAATAAATAATATATTTCCGTTGTCTAGTGCCCGTAACTCAAGTCCTTACGGTACTTAGCCCGGGGCCAGGCTAACGTGGTGTGTTATAAGTCTACAGATATTATTAAAAAAACAGACTTAAAAATGTCACGTTGGAAGCTAATTCAGCGGCACATCTTGCGAACTCGGTTTTAGTCCAGGGTCGGACCAAAAATTTGCAATATTTTCGACCTCAATTAACATTTTGCACATTTATTTCAATTAATATGCAATTACTTCGCTGTATTACGCCACACCTATTATAATAATAGCATATGCTGAACAACTGTCAAAGTTTTTATAAGTTTCCGACAGTCTGTAAAGTTATCCGTAGCGAACGCAGCGCCAATACAATCAAAAACTCCCCATAGCAGGGGGGATTTTATGTACACGTTTAACTACAACCAATTTACTACAAATTTCTTTTAGACTAACTTGTATTAGATATAATTAAATTATTGTAGGGTACTTTGGTACTCTTGTACGATAACTAACATTATTTGTGATAAAAAAAAACAAATTGTATTTATTCCTTAGATATGCCAGAAGTCCTTGTAAAAGGGTAGGTATCTGCTGCTATCTGGTATTTTAGTATATTCCTATTTTTGAAAATTATCATGACCTCTGGCGCAACATGCTCCGCTTATGTATGCTACCGCTGCGCCAGCCGGTCGTGTATTTTTTTTAAAAAGCAAGCAGGTATTGAAAAAAAAACACAACAGTTATTAGAAATTGAAAAATCCCAGTAACAATTTTTGGTCCGACTCAGGATTCGAACCCAGGACCTCCAGTCTGTGGTTAAACAAGCTTACCACTAGACCACGAGGCAGTCAGCGTACATAATTAATTATTAACGACTATGTCTAGTCCATTTTTATTTTAAATATTCATACATTCATTGAACAGTTTCATAGAATATTAGGTCTAGTATTATTTATTAATAGTTTTAGAGAAATTGCTTTACGATAATAATGACTATTGAAATTATAGGATTTCAGATTTGTAATCCCAAATTAAGTATTGATTTGATTCATTGATCATTTCTGACACCATCGCATCGATGCTATTACTGAACAAAATTAAATGTTAATAAGTCTATATTACGAATAAACGATCGATTGGCTTTCACATTTGATCATTGATATGTTGACTTTTATGGAAGATGGATTTGGTGCTGGAGGGCAACCATCATCAATCATTGTTTACCTGTGAAATCGAAATTTTATCAAACTGACAGTTTTCAAATCAAATATTTATTAAAAAAAAAACAAATTCAAAGTTTCTAAGATATATTTTAGTCTGAACATTAGGAATAATAAAAAGAATCCCATAATATTATAATGATAAAAACAACAAATACTATTTCATGCTTAAAGCACTCTTGGGCTTCCAAGAAAAAAGGCCAATTTATTTTTGTCTTGCTTTACTATTTCTGAATAAACATAATGATAAGCAAGAATTAAGATTGTATAAACTAATATTATATAGAAGAAAAGTATAATAAAGTAAATTTAAAACTATTGTGGATAATTCTGTTCTGCTATTATTGTGCATTTGACTTAGACAACTTATTAGGTATTATAATTTGGTATGCACATAACCATAATACTACACCAAGAAGAAAAAATCTAAACTTTAAAACTAAGCTTTTCTACCTAATAGTATAAAACGGCGAAGGCACAAATGAATTAATTATTGTCTAAATTTCTTCCCGCCTCGTTTCGTGTGGAGTGCGACGGTAAGACATATAGGGGTCGAGTTTTATTTATTTGGCAATAAAGGTTTAATAGCTCAGGGAATTTTCTGGCTTAAATAATCAACCAGTGTTGAAAAATGCATCCAAGAGATAGCTTGTGATTATGAATGTACCTGTTTTTACTCCTACGGCTGAAAAAAGACTAAATATAACTGATTTTTATGAATTTCGGCAGATATAATATTATTATCACTCTGAAATAAGACAGTAACGTTGACACTTGTTTACCCGATACTCGTTTCTACCTGACGCTATGAAAAAATACAAAAAAAAACACAATTTTACTTCCATCCTTAACGACGTTTACCGCTTGCAACCGCAGGGCTCTGCTAATACTTTCCAAATCACCAATCACTCAAAGCCCTTCTAACCCTTTAGTAAATTAGAGGGGAAGTTTAATCTCGATAGATTTCTCGCCTATTATTTCGTTCCTAATCCTCTAAGTCAGCATAGTGCTTTAAAACAAGATCTCCAAGTAGTCGCATTCAATTTAGAAACTTGCTTGTACCGCTAATAAGTTAGGATTGTAACGGTTTAAGGCGAGAGTTGAATAATCCTATATAAATAATTGATTTCGAAAGTTGAAATAAATTTCACTCATTATCATTAGCAATATATACGCTGTAAATAATAAAGTTTGTATGCATGTTTATTATTATTTCACTCAAATCATACTAAATGAATATGATTAAATTTAAAATATAACTGAAAAATTCGTATTGTCTGTCCAAAACAGATATTGGGATTGATTTGGGAGATTATTCAATTGCTTATTTTCATATTACTAACTGCAGACTTCATATTATTTCAATTTGTATTTGTGACGTGAGTCACACAGTCTCTTATAATATAGAATATCTGCATTAGCACAGCTTATTTCGTAACAATTTACTATGTGTCTCTCAAGCTTCGTCTTCGTCCGTCCGGCAGTGTTAGAGTTTATTATGAGATATTTATGTCCAGCAGTGGAACGCTACAGGCTGAGGATGATGAAAGATACAAACAAGAATGACAAATAATGTCGTCCTAGCCGATTTCGGCTACAGCGGCCGTCTCTATAGAGACGAGCCAGATGCGCAGGACATATTATAGTGCACAAGTGTGCACGCAGACACAAGTGCATTCTTTATTCCTTCACTCTCATAATCCGATGGGACGGCAATCCGACATGACCGGTGAGAAATCAGGCGCAGGACCGACGGCTTAACGTGCTCTCCGAGGCACGGGGGTGTATGTACCATCGCCAAATATTACGTACTTGATTCCCATTATAAATTTAAATGTAAATTAGTTTTTATCGTGAAATAGAATTTGCGATAGTAAAACCTCGGGTTCAGCTAGTATACAATCTATTTCTATGCAATTAAGTATGATCCCAAGAAACATATATGTAAGCGTAATTCTACATTTTACAGACCTAAAATGGTTATATATTATGATCCATTTTTACCCTGTGCAATAATAAAGTTATGAAGCGAACTTGTATTTTTACGAAAGTAAAAATTAACATTTTTGATAGGAAAAGTTCTGTTTTATGAAAAAAAAACTTTATTTCTATATTCAGTTATACGACTTCAGTTGGGAGTTCGTGTTTAACTAACAAATAATTTACATAAAATATAAATCCTGTTTTACGATTGCCAAGCAATTCTTTCTTTAGTGTTTTATGCGTTTTATAAGTTAGTAGAGAAACTGTCTGTAGGTAGATTATACGTAGACTACACATTTTTTAAGTCACTTATATAAGAGCATTCACATTATACCTACAATGTTCTTGGAGAAACATCCCATCTTCTGTCAAACATCCGATGACACTACTATAAATAGATTTTATGCAAGAGACTTCTTCCTTGCAGCTATCACTATCGCTCATCGTCGTAAGAGCTAGCTATGCTAACGTATTTCGTAGGGTTTTTGAGCAGCTGTAGTCGATTGTTGGGTATTGGGATAAAGGAGGAAAACTTATGTGTGTAACAGTACGAATCTTAATGTGCGTTGGTAGTCGCCAAATGCCTTCAACTGCTCGTTATTCCCTAATTCCCATGAGCTATAAAACACTTTATCACACGGAGATACGAAGTTTTTTTAAGGTGTTTTAACTGTCAGCTTTCCTTATCCCATTTTTATCCCATGTTCAATTATTTTAATGTTTGACTGTCATCTGATATAATTATACATTATATTTATGTTTCAGGTACGTTGGTGACAGGAACATAAAAAATACGGAATATGTATAGGTTTGTAAATGTTTGTAGCCAAACTAGCTTGCCAATAGAACAGCGAGGGTATGCCATGTTGTAGTGCAGCCGAATGGCTCAGTACAACCGAGAAGGTAAGACTCGCTCATTCAATGCCATTGTAATGTGTCAGCTAAGTTGTCGCGTTTCACGCGGCTTGTGGATTAACGTTGCTCTAGTAAAGTCAAGGAGGGCAAAACATTTATATAATAATTAACACATAGACGGTTGTCTATCAGTAGTGTTAAAAGGCCACTGCACATCACTGGCTGACACCTGGTCAAGTTTTTTTTTTTTTTTGCGAATCGTGCGAAAATAAATGTGCGAATGTAAAGTGAACTATGTAGATTTTATTTGTTCTTCATTCAGTTCAGATCTATTCTATAAAATAATATGTATAGAAGTTAAAAATTCAGGTTTGAGTAAATAATACATTTTAAAAAGACCGAAATATAAATATTTTTCTTAATTACATTCAATTAAAACAAATTAAATTTGAAGTGAAGGGTTAGTATCTTCGTTTTGGCGCTTTGCATAATTTTTTAATTAAGTTAATTACAAGTTAATGTATGGACATAAAATTGATTATCCACTTAATAGTAGTAATTAAGTTTTGTTATATTGTTTTGTTGTCCATTCAAGTCTGAAAGACTACGGTTTCTTCACGTTGTGGGACATAAACGGGAAATAAAAGGTATAACAATTATAGTTGTATTGCTCTTCGGCTACAGCAATTGCAAGAGCTATTTCATGTGTATAAAACTCCCATAATATGTGTAGTGTAACCCGAAAATAGCGGATATTAGGAATTAATTTTATAGCTATATTAGTATACATATCGTTAACTTACAAGCTTTCTTACTTTAACATTTTCTTTACAAAAATAAACTTCAACATTGAGAAAATTATAGGTAAATTGTTTATTTGTAATAAAACTATTTGAAATATTTTTTAATATAGTATTTTACAATCCCGACGTTTCAGGAGCTTTACAGCAACCAAATTCATGGGTAGATTATATATTTCAGTGTATTCGCACCCACAGATTACATACTAGTAATCTATATAAATAAAACTCAAAAGAGATATGACATAGTCGTCTATCAACGCACAGCCCAAACCACAGGACGGATCGGGCTGAAATTTGGCATGCAGGTAGATGTTTTGACGTAAGCTTTAGAAATTCAACCCCTAAGGGGGTGAAATAGGGTGTTGTAGTTTATATGGATTTCTTAGAAATCAAACGCGGGTGAAACCGCGTGGCACATCTAGTATTGAAATAAGCACCTATGCTACAGGTATCCGCTAAGTACATTTAAATTAATTATCATTATAGATAATAGGTAAGAAAATTCCGACGACGAAACTCATATAATATGGGTGAAGTCATGCATACAATAACAGCTCCGGTTTAGATGCGAATGTTGACAGACAGAAGAAAGATTTGTGAAATAAAATAGAAATTAGAGACGGTATTTAAATAAGTTTAAAACGGTATAAATGTACCTACGTATTCGTAAAAGGTTATGCCCTTCTTCCTTTATTTTTGGTGATGCAGGGGAATGCTTTTACGCAAGCTACCCACTAGGCCGGGTGGCTCAACCTGATATCGTCCTTTCAGTGGCCAGTGAAAAGGGTAGACTTCTCCTTAGGGACTGTCCGGCTGCCTTTGTACAGTCTCTACTACAACTGCTATTGGGTCAGGTTTCCATCCAGACCCCTGGTACCAATGCTCCAACGGAACACGCCACGCCGGTTGTCCTAATCCACGTCGCCATCTGCTGATTCAGAGAGATGGGTGGGGACTCTCCAGCTGAGTTGCTCTTAGTCTGGCCTCTCCCCCCAAGCCTATCCAGTATGGACAGCCCCGTCCGGCATAGACTTGTGATCATAGAGGCACGCAAGACAATACTTACCTAGTAGTACTCTTTTTTATGGTGTAAGGGGGTAAACAAGCAGTTGGAGTCATTTTCATGACTACCGATGCCCGTTACATCCACATAGAAATAAACTGATGCATTGCCCTTCTTCCTCCTCCTACCACCATGGGCCACCGGCTACTGCACAGCTGTCACTTAACGCGGGTCTCGTGTAAGCGACAGGTTTTCATGCAGCGTGGCATTACCTCTTTCTAATACTCACTTACATACTCACGTAGTACTCACGAAATGATGACGATTGCTCCTTTCTTCACTAAGCTATAGAGAAACATACTCGTATTTCTGATGACACATGTCGACATACATACGCTCAGCCTGATGCTTCCTTAATATATTTTTAGCGGGCTGACTCAACCGCCGGCCGTTTGTTGCCTTTTCACAAGTGCATCGCTCTTGCAGTTAAAATAGAATCCGAATCAAATTAAAGTGTCGTGCGACTAAAATAAACCGTGCAGTCACGTCCTGGATTCAACACGATCGTGTTATTTCATAATGAAATGGGTCCATTTGCGTATTGTAAGAGTAGTTTAAATTTTAGTAAGAGGCAGTGCCACACTGCATGCTTGCATACAGCCGAATTGCCGGCAGGACCGGGTAGGTACCTCTCGCATACACGACACCGGCGTAAATTGACAGCTGTGCTGTTGCATTTCGTACGGTGTGTAACTAGCCGGTGGCCCGTGGAGGTGGGAGGAGAAAGGAGGGCAGCGCATCTGTATAGTCTCAATACGGATGTCCATGGGCGTCGCTAGTCATTAAATGACTCCGACTGATCGTTAAAAATAACAACTATCAGATTGGATTTGTAAGAGCGCCTCATCACAATAAAAAAACTTTAACGGTTCTTATGGGGGTTTATTAAAATTGCAAGAAACTTTGCAGCAATCTTGATCACGGATGGACTGAGATAGCAGCTGAAAATTGTTTTATTGTAATGAGTTATATTCGCGTAAACTTAAGACATCATTACGTAGTGCCGCTGCCTTAATTTGTATCCCATAACTAAGGATCTAGCCAGTGTCTGAGATTACCTTGCTTATGGATCCGGTGATCTAATACTTGGCCTATTGTACATATACTTGGCGGCTGAGTGATTCGAATTCAAAACGGAGTAATACTGAACTTGCTCCACACTGGATAGGCAACCCACCTTTTTTTTAAAGTGAATAATCCTCATGCATGGAACCGCTGGGCGGTGCAGCTGGGTTATCTCGGACTACTACCGGCCAAACCCCCACTGTGTTTTCTCCTCGCATCGCCTAGGGTTGCCGATACGTCTTTAATGCTTTCCTCACTATGAAAAAGATCCTCGGAGTATTGCATACGAGTTGGACAGTCGCGAACGTGGAGAGACTTTCCGCACACAAGGTATTCTTTAAGATGACAGTACTTCACTAGATCACTGGAAATCCGTAAGCCGGATGAAGAAGAAAACCACATTTGGGTGGCCCTATTCGGTGACGATGCAGAGCATCACTACATCTTAGAAGAACGAAAGGCATTACTTTAAGTTTCTTGCGCCGAAAAACCGAGCAGCAAATCCAACCTAATAATTGCTTCGATATAAAATATATTTGCTTAACATACAAATTTTAACAATTCTCCGTAGATTGCCTTATTACGGGGATTATTAACTCTATATACACAAGCTACGAAGCAGATTAACACATTACATGACTTTATCGAGTCCCACGATGGTTGTGTTATAAGTAATTTATGTTATTATGTTTTACTTCGTGTGTTTTGTTGCATAATAATTTGCGTAAGCTGCGTAATAAATATACGAGTCAATGGGAACACAGTCAAAAAAAAAAAACTCTTAGCACACTATAGATATGTCAATGTAGCCTCCTGAGCAGTAGCATAACAAAAAGGTGGTAAGCATGCAAAATGCCGCATGTGCCGGCCAGAAGGGGGCCCCCCGTCGCAGGACGATGTCTACATTTAATGAGCCCCCTCCTATAAATTAGAGGTAATGCCACGACGCATTGCAGCGGGCGGGGCGGTATGCGGTGCCTCTCGCTCATACGATACCTAAAGCAAAAGCTGTGCTGTCGCATTTCGTGCGGTGTTAGGTGAAGAGGTGAGAAGGAAGGAAGGCAACGCGTCTGTATTTTTTTTTTTTTTTTTTTATGGTATAGGGGGGCAAACGAGCAGTTGTAGCCATTTTCATGACTACCGACGCCCATAGACATCTGCATAGAGACTATACAGATGCGCTGCCCCCCTTTCTCCTCCCACCTCCATGGGCCACCGGCTACTTACACACCGCACGAAACGCGACAGCACAGCTGCCACTTCACGCCGGTCTCGTGTAAGCGAGAGGTACCAGGTCGTGCCGGCCCAATTCGGCTGCATGCAAGCACACAGCGTGGCACTACCTCTTACTATGAATTTTATGAGTGTCTCTGCTTGCGCCAGTAACTAGGAAAATGGCTCCGACTGCTCGTTTGCCCCACTATATTATATTTAAAAAGTATATTATGGCCAAATGCCTTAAGTCGTAAAAATATGCTCCTGGTGATGACATGCGGACTCTTACGGATAAAATAAACTAGTCAACAGCACACACGCAAAACGTCGCTCTGTCTCTGACCAGTGGTGTAGCGTGTGTTGGCGGGGCCCCATATGAAAATCAGTTTGGGCCCTAATAAAAGGTAAAAATTTCTCACAAAAAAATAAATGTTTTTATTAATTTTCGCGTACGCACGACGAGGGCCCCTGTGGCCCGAGGGCCCCGTATAATTGATACGGCAGATACCGCGGTAGCAACGCCCCTGTCTCTGCCGCGGTCGGGTAAAAGTAAATAAATATTAATGGTGCAGCCATTAAACGGTCTGTAGTGGGCTGTACAACAAACATGGGTTTGTACTTAGTAATAAAACAAATGCTGCTTCTCATATATACCTACAAACAAGATCATATGTCTGAGAATAGATTTATGTAGTATTTTTTATAGCATATGGGGGCAATCGAGCAATAGGTTGATTTCGGATGACTCAATGGGCGACGGGTTAAAAAGTGCACCTGCGTAGTGACCCCGGATTATTTATACATACTCGCTGTGCTCCCGCCCCCAAGCTTGCGTCACGCTCTTGATAATGTAGATATTTATAATCTATACATATAATAAATCTGTAGAAGGGTCAATTCTGTACATTGAAAATATTGAAAAAATAAATAGCAGGGGATGTTACTGGATCGATACCAAACCCAAATATGCGATTAAAAAAATTTTTGTCTGTCTGTCTGTCTGTATGTTCAGGCATCACGTGAAAACTAACGTATCGATTTCGATGAAACTTGATATAATTATACCTTATTATCCTGGGCATAAAATGGGATACTTTTTATCCTGGAAAAATACGTAGAAAAAAATTAAATCCATCCATGCGAAGACCGACATCCGCGCGGACGGAGTCGCGGGCGGAAGCTAGTAATAAATATGTCTTTGCACAACTCAAATTATGCACAATAATTATATCTAGTGAATGATATTGTAATCAATTTTATAAGATATAATTGTGTCTAGTATATTGATATAAATGTACAATGAGGCGGCCTGGTCGCTTTAAAGCGATATTTTCCAGGCAATCATCTTTTGAAAGATATATTGTGCTGTCGCGTTTCGTGCGGTGCGTAAGTAGCCGGCGGCCCATGGAGGTAGGAGGAGAAAGGAGGACAGCGCATCTGTATAGCCTCTATGCGGATGTCTATGGACGTCAGTGGTCAGGAAAATGGCTCCGAAGCTCGTTTGCCCCTATACCGTAAAAAAAGATGAGGGCGTAAATACAATACATATTAAAAAATAACTTAAAAATAAATAAAAAATTATATCTGTTTCAAATTTAAATCATCATCTCGTGTAGGTATGCGAGAGCCGAGAGGCACCTCCCCGGTCGTGCCGGCCCAATTCCGCTGCATGCATGCAGAGTGGCACTATATCTTACTAAAATGTGACACCCAAACAAATAACTACGCTCAGGGTCGATGTTTTAATAGCAGTGAGGATCACGTTTTATCGAAGCCCAAAGTTGCCAAAAGACAAAAGATAAAGTTTGAAAACTTTATCTTTCTTACCGCACGTATCAGTCCGAAAGAAACGAAAAATCGACTGTAATCGGTAAAGTATCATTATTGGTAATCCTACTGATATTATAAATGTAAAAATATGTATGTGTATATATATACACACATGAGACTTTTTTATTTTTTTTTATTAAAATTTAAAAATTGAACTGCGACTCGCTCAAACGCAAATTATTTATTTTCGATAAAAAAATTTAATATCTTTTATCAATAGTAGGAAGCTAGTGATTTTACACGTGAAAGTACAACTAATAAGCACTAAGAGACAAAAAAAAATAATAACAAAAATGGCTTAATTCACAAAGAAAAAAAATGTTTTAATAGTTAGGTAGGAAATTTTAAAATATTATGAAAAAAAATCATATCTCGTAAACTACAAAAAATCGCTTAACATATTATATGGGGTATTTCCGAGTACATCCAGATGTCAGCAATCCAAAAAAAATTTTTGGACGTCACCGTTTTGACCACCCAGTATGTATAACTGTTAAAACTCAGAATCTTCAACATTTTGATGAAAGCTACAGGTAATGATAGATCTATTAATCCATTATTATCCTACAAATATTATAAATGCGAAAGTTTGTATGTTTGTTTATTTGTTACTCCTTTACGCAAAAACTACTGAACCTATTTTCATTTAATTTGGCACACACATAGAGGGTAACTTGGATTAACACAGGATAGTTTTTATCCCGAAAAAATGTTACTATGGGATGACATGGGATGATTTTTTATTTTTCTTTAAATTTGTGTGTCTCTTAGTAAATAAATGTTTTTCTTTCTTTCCTTCAAACAAAGAAAAAAAGCCAAATTGAGCTTCTAGTGTGATTATCACAACTGCTGCCCACGTTTAGTTTATTTTGCCACATTGCCTGCCATAAGGTTGCCAACCGCTGCTCTAAACTATAAAAATGTCAATGATGAATTATATATTTTACTTAGGTAGCACAAGATCATATTGGAAATGCCCGTAAAAACGGTACCATTATTCGTTAACCAATGCGAAGCCAACTTTAGCATTGACTGTGACAGATAACTGACGTTGACATCGATGGAAAATATAAATTATATTAAATAGCTGTACCCCGCGTTTTTATCCGCGTAAATTTCGATGTCGTGGAAAATCATCCCATGGCATCCCATAGGTACCTACCTACATAAAATACTTAATCTAAATTACCCTTTCATAATAATAGGTTCAACAGTTTTTGCGTGAAGAAGTAACAAACAAACATACAAATTTTCGCATTTATAAAATGAATAAGATTATAATATTAATAAGATTACTTAATTATATTTCCGTTCTCTAGTAGGTATGTACTCGTAACACATGTTCTTACTAGGTAGGTACTTACCAAGGGGCTAGACTAGCGTAATGTGTAAAAGTCCACAGAAATTATTATTATTATATTATGAAGCCTCGTAACAAAATATTCATCATCATCATCAGTCTGCTTTTTTCGTAAAAATTACCCATCTGTCAGCAAACTGACCATTTTTCTTGATAAAATTCACTATGACAAAATATGGTAGATGTTTTCTTGGAGCTTACCTACTTTTTATTTAGGGACCGCCGTATGAAACGATACAAGGAGCAAAATCAAAGCTTATATCGTGATATTATGTAGCACTCTGATCCCTCTTCCCCGCTAGGAAAAGTAAACTAGTAAAAACTAGGGTAAAGATTCGTTATTGTTTTTATTGAGTAAAGTTATTTAACTTTTAGGAGATAGTGTCACGCTGCATGCAGCCGAATTGGCCAGGCGCAACCGATGAAGTACCTCTCTCTTACACGACATTGGCGTAAAGTGACAGCTGTGTTGTTGCGTTTCATGCGGTGTGTAAGATACCGGTTGTCCATGTAGGAGCGAGGAGAATGGTGGCCAACACATATGTATTTGCTCTGTGCAGATGTCTATGTGAGTCGGTAGTCACGAAAATGACTCCGACTGCTGATTTGTCCCCCTCCCTATATTTAAAAAAAAATATGAATATTACTATTATTAGAAGTCTATTGCTGACACAATATAATATGCAACTTTCGCATTTGTATCTTGTTTATAAGTACCAAAATTTTAATTCCGAATTTGTTTGTGTTTAATTTTATTTCAAAAAATGACATAATATTAAAAAAACTTTAGCGGACCATTATATTATATTTATGTTTTTTAAGTTTTAAATGACATTACATTACAATTATTGATACCGTGATTGATTAGTACTGTCTTAGAGATGAGACATCTAGGCTATGAATTGTGCACTTAATTTTATTTCCTTTATTCCACTACTGTAGTATTTTACTACTCCACCTTCTTCTACTCTACAACTAGTGTCTTATAAACAATTCGAAACATTATAAGTCCTTTATACAATATTTACCAACCCGGTGGAACCCTATTGGACATTTATCGTTAATTACACTTTCACTTATCTCACAGTTACACGTTACATCGTGTACACATATTGGACCAACCTGGTGATAGCATTCCGCACATGGATCCGAATATTCAATACCAGGACACGGAATACGTTCCCGAGGGGGTTCAGGAGTGGATTGTACGTCTTGTGGATTCGTGTGGGTGTTATGGTGGACTGTGACGTCACGTTGTGATGATTCAAGCCCATTTTCCGGTTTGATACCATTGCACTCACTATGCACTAATACAAGCAATAAAAACATGCCCACGAAATACATTTTGATTGAAATTTAAGCGATAGAGAATATTACAATATTTAATATTGGAGGTATTACGTTTCGCCCTGGCAATGACACACTAATTACAAGTACTGCTCTTCTCTTTCCTTTTCTTTCTTTTTCTTCCTTATTTCCTGAAACTATCAATTCACAGATAATCAATAGGTATGTGCTTTATCACTCGCTTGTTTTAACTTTCAATTCAAGTCAATTCGTTATTAGCGACCTGATCGTACAACTTGTTTAAATTAACGTATATATGTGCCTTATATACTAACTTGTTATAGGGACTGAGCTATCTATAAACGAAATTTGCACATATTTTATTAGCACTACGATATACTTTCATAATCTTTGGCCCGCTAGCGTGAACTGGCACTTCAACTGTAATTTTCCATTAGATACTAGTTTTTCCTAGTTATGCGTAAAGTGACAGTGCGTTTTGTGCGGTGCGTAAGTAGCCGGTGGTCGGCTGGAAGGAAGAGGAAGTAGGGCATCTGTATAACCTCTATGCGGATGTCCCTGTGCGTCGGTAGTCATGAAAATGTCTCTAATGGCTCGTTTGCCTTCCGATACTTAAAATAAAAAAGCATTGCAGCTGATTCAGGCAGCATCAGAGTTGTGCTATGGTTTTCACGTATCCGGCATCTTTAATATCCGAATATCAATTATTATTATTGTGTTTTTTAGAATGAGCACGCAAACGAACAGTTGAGTCATGTGATGGTAAGTCACACATCCGCAATACCAGGGCCTCGCCAACCTTATAAAATGAATAATCTCTTTTATTGTTGATCCCTTAGTCGTATAGCTCTAGTTTAGATCGTTTATTAGTTTACTCTTTAAGGATCTAAGTACCTATGTCTAAATTTACGAATGTAACGAATCGAAAACTCCCACACTGCTCCAAACGCGACAGCTCAGCTGTCACTTCACGGCGGTATCATGAAATCGAGAGTTGCTTCCCCGGTCGTTCCAGTCCAATTCGGTTGAATTGCAACAGGGCATCATACATCTTACAGAATAAACTTGATGGTTATAGTTAATGCTTTATTTTACTTTTACTAATATAGTTAGGAGATAATTTAGTATTGAACGACCTGCTGGCGAAGTGCTACACAGTTCTGATTAGCGGAGCATGTTGCACCTGGGGTCGTGGGCACGAATCCCGCCTAGGACGTGGATGTTTATCGATGTAGTATAATATATATTTCTATAAAAAAACTGTTAAATATATTTCCGTTGTCTAGTACCAATAACATAAGTCTTTACGGTACTTACCACGGGGCTAGACTAACGTTGTGTGTCCACATATATGTATTATTATTGTTATTATATTATTACTAGCTTATCGACAGACATAGTCTTGTCATTATTGGAAAATATGTTGTCATGGTAACGTGTAACAATATGGCCGAATTGTCAACCCGTTAGGTACTTCGTGAGTGCGAAAGTGCCCGTGTTCCCGCCGTACGGTGCGAGAAGACACAGTGGGGGTTTATACGGTAAGAGGCGGCATGATCCAGCTGCTCCCCCGGGCACCTGGATATCCATGAGGATTACCCACTTAAATAAAATAGGAAATTGGGCTTCTAGTGTGAATTTGATATTCACGTTTGATTGTTTTTATTGTGCGGCCCACGTTTACTTCATTTTCCGGCTTGCGGCCCTTGTCTGCCAAAAGGTATATTAAAAACACTGTCTGTAACGCCATCTGCCGGGCTGATTTGTGAATCTAAACCATACAGGGCGCCACCCGAACACATTCAAAAAAAATCATTCAAATTGGTTCATCCGTTTAGGAGGAGTTCAGTGACACACATGCACACAAGAAATATATAATTATACACTAGCTGCCCGACAGACGTTGTTTTAGAAAATATGTTGTCATGGTAACGTGTAATGTAATGGGACTTGATTGCCAACACGCTACTTTAACTTCGTTAAAAGCATTCCAGTAATTTAGAAGAAGTTCAGTGACATACACACGCACACAAGAAATACATTATATTTGAAAAAAACAAAGATTGAAAGTTGATAAATATACTTTATAACTTTCTAGTTGAACACTGTAAGGCGTGTGATAATTATGGGAACAAGGAAATAGAACTGGGAATTAATGGGAAATGAGCAGAATAGAGGGCGTCTAGTGCAAGTACATATCACCAGCTTATAAAATGTACTGGCGCAAAAGCGCTGCCTTATTTTATTATTATTTTACTACTTAGATTTTATTTTAATATCAGATACCACATCTCGACCTACATATATTTAAATGACTATGCTAAAGCCCAAACTCAAGGTTTTATAGTTTTTCCGTAAAGTGCACCACAAGAAAACACGAATGTAAGATTTTCGACTTGTTTTTTTTATGGATAGTATAAGGGCGCAAACGAGCAGTCGTAGCCATTTTGATGACTACAGACGCCCATAGACATCAGTACAGAGGTCATACAGATGCGCTGCTCTCCGTTTTCCTCCTTCCTTCACGGGTCCATCGTGCGGTGTGTTAGTAGACGGTGGCGTCTAACACGACAACAATGCGACAACACAACTGTCACTTTACGTCGGTTTCGTGTAAGAGGTACTTCCCCGGTCGTGCCGGCCCAATTGGGCTACAGGCATCCAGCATAGTACTACCTAGTACTATGACTTGACTTAATTAATTGCCATATCCACACGCATCGAAACGTCAATTCCCGGGGGAGTAGCAGAAGGAGCCCTGTGACACACTTGTGTTGCTTCCTCCATAATCGTACCTTTTTTCTTTAACTCTTTCTAACCATTATGCGGGTTTCTATGGGCTATGATAGTCATGAAACTGGTTTCGATTGCTGCTCCCTGATGCTACAAAAAAGTGCCAATTATAAGCGAGCGGTGCCTCTGCTCAAACCATGACCGAATCAGACTCCATTTGAATGGCTATCTTCAAAACAGATTTATCCCCTTATTTATATCTATCAAGATTCACTTTACGTTTGTAATGTTGGCAAATAGTCAATGCAATTAAACTTCACGTATGTGTAATCCACAGAGTGCTGTGGTATAGTTTTAATTAAATTACTTGCGTCATGAGAACCACTAAGTAAATTAAGGGGAGCCTCACGTCGCCAAAGCCGTTTGTTCTAGAGACCACACACACACACGCGCAATATATTTGCACACACGATGCGCCTGTGTCTCCTATGCGAATATGAAGTTAGAAGCAAATAATTATAATATAGCAGTAAAGAGTGATAATAAATGGCTTTTTAATGGTATAGAGGGAAAAAGCGCAGTCGGAGCTATTTTCATGACTGCCGACGCTCATGGATGGCCAGGCTGGCGTAGTGGTACAGGGCTCGGATGAGCGAAGCATGTGACAAGAGTCGCGGGTTCGAATCCATCCTAGATCATGAATGTTTATCTATGTATTATATGTATTTCTATAATAAACATCTAAATTATAAAAAAAAATATTATATTGATTAAATTAGCTCGGGGCTAGGCTAACCTAAGTTCACAGAAATTATTATTATTATTATAATCAAAATCAAAAATCAAAATCAAAATATTTTTATTCAAAATAGAATTAAAAAAATTGCTTTTTGAACGTCAAAAATTTCCATCTATCACCGGTTCAACCCTAGCCCTGTCCTGAGAAGAAACGGCGAAACAAACTCCGCGGGCTTCATTAATTTTTTCATTATACATTCTTCATTTATATACATTAAAAAATATAATTTACATTTGTATAGAAGTAGCCTGGGAGGAGAGTACTATTCCCATATACTATAGACATACTATAGAGATCCGTATAGAAGTTATACAGTTTAACGGATATTATCGCGGTTATTATGCATTTTACAAGCCCGACGTTTCAGGAGCTTTACAGCAACCATGGTCGCGGGTGGACTAAGATGATAGATGCCTTGGAAGTAAGTTAAATGATTAAATTGTATATACAGGGTTAGTTTTTGGCCATATTTAAAAATAAACATCATTTCAAGGATTTGTTTTAATTTTATAGTCTTATTTGTAATATTTTGTTACATAAACATCGATTTGAAACGATCCGTAAATATACCTACGCTCATTAGCACCCGAAGAGTGTGTTGACCTCAACAGTTGATTGTGTTTCGTATCCCCTGCGTGCGGCCGCCGCGCCGCTGCGCGCGGCGGCAATGATCAATTATGTTGCCCACACGGTATTTATTTTCGTACGGGACGGGTGTTTTATGTCATAAATCGAATGTATTGTCGATACTGAACCAAATCTGAAAATCTGGCCGGAGACCAAAAACTAACCCTGTACCTATAACCAGCGATATCATTTTTTACTTTTATACTTGAAAATACAATTATTTTTAATGTTGTTTATGAACATAAACATACGAATTCCTATACCGATTGAAAATTATTCATCTGTAGTTACCGGGTCAACTCCAAAAAACCTCATATACCATTTCAGCCATAATGACCAAAGTGCTCGGTATACGTGCATATTAAAACTCATATACCTACATGAAATTTGAAATTGGAAAATTTTTATAACTACATAATATTGCTGTGACAAATTTATCAAAACCGGCCAAGTGCGAGTCGGACTCGCACACCGAGGGTTCCGTACCAACGAAAGGGAAATATTAAATTAATATTCTGTGAATATTTCAATCGTTTACCTATTGCCGTTATCAGTATCGAGCAATAAAATCACGTTTGTTGTATGGGAGCCCCCCTTAAATATTTGTTTTATTTTAATTTAATTAATGTTTTTTAAAGACAATATAATATAACTTAATATTCTGTAAATATTTCAAGTGTCTACCTGTTTCCGTTGTCAACATCGAGCAAAAACGAGCAAAAAAATCACGTTTATTGTATGGGCCCCCCCTTAAATATTCATATTTTTTTGTATTTGTTGTTATAGGGGCAACAGAAATACACCATCTGTGAAAATTTTAACTGTCTAACTGTCATAGTTCCTGAGATACAGCCTGGTGACAGACGGACGGACGGACGGACATCGGAGCCTTAGTAATAGGGTCCCGTTTTTACCCTTTGGGTACGGAACCCTAAAAACGAGCAAAAAGTCACGTTTATTTAATGGAAGCCCCCACGGCCCACATGCTGTTTATTTATTCGAATATTTAGTATTTGTTTACAATTTATGTATTTTATTATCAAAGCGGCAACAAAAATACCTCAACTGTGAAAATTTTAACTGACTTACTATCACGGTTCATGGGAGAGATCCTGGGGACGGACGGACGGACGGCGAAGTCTTAGTAATAAGGTCACGTTTTACCCTTTGGACCCTACGAAACCCTAAAAAGGGATGGGAATAGTTTCACTTATTAAGATTAAAAGTTAGCAAATATACTTCATAATAATCCATAAACAAATTTTTGGATATACCTATTAAATAACATACATAAAGCCATTATATTATATCAACAGCATCAGCAAAACTTCTTACAGATTTCCCTAGAGATTGATATTCCAATTTTATTTGTTTATACTATTTTTCGATACAAGAATATCTACATATTGATACAACATTAAATTTTCTAGTAGACTCAAAAGATACTTAATGGTAATGATAATCTTATGTTTCTGTCCTGTGGTCCAATTGTAAACATGTTGGTTTGAGACCTGAGTTTTATCATATAGTGTTTATTAGGATTAAATTTCTTAGAGGACATAGTGTGCATTTAGCGGTGCTACACACTCGTACTTCGAAAAATACGGTAAGTTCTGCACCTGATTCCTTTCAGGTGGGAATTACATGCCATCGGAATAGGAGATTCAGGAAATACTAAATGAACAGTACACTTTTGTCCTCCGCGTTTTTGTGTCAAATGTTTCGCTCACAGATTGCTTACCGATATAGAGATGGCCGCTATAGCCGAAATTCGGCTTAGAGAATATTGTGACAATAATAGAATAATAGAATAAGAATAAGAAAAATAACATAGATTCTCTATGTTATTTTTCTTTAATTTTTTTTTCTTTGATTTGCTGAAAGTTCACAAATATGCAAATATAATCTGTTAACAGTTTCCAAAGTGTTTTAAAATGTAAATTTTCAGTCAGAATAATTAAAATGTGTGTTTGTAAAGTGCGCGGGTTTGCATAATTGCCCTTAGAGTTTGTTTTTTCCATTACGAAGAGGGCTAATTTTGCGGGAATGAAAATAAAAAAAAAATAACAGTACGAACTTTCATAAACGTAATACGAACAATCTAGCCCCTGGTCGTGCTCGCATATTTTATGAGGAACGTGTTCTATTGCTGATGACAGAAAAAGCTTGTGGTCTCGGTTGTCCGATATATTTTTTTTAAAACGATTGCTATAAAGCAAATTTTCCGTGAGTAGCGCCATATTGATGTAATATCCTAGTCCTATACTATTTTCTGGCAATATATTTTACAGGCAACATCTGTCAGTACATTTTTGTGGTACACTTTACGGAATAAGTATAAGACCTTTGAGTTTGGGTCATAGTCATTTAAATGCGAATTTATAGTATCTTTTTTTCCAGGGGGCGAATGGGCACAGGGGGCGAATAATAAGGGGCGAATGGGTGCGTAGCCATTTAAATAAATGCCTAGATGTGTTATATTAAAATAAAATGTTGGTTAAGATGTGAATCTGACCACATTACACAGTTCCGACGTTGCAATAGGGACTGTTCAAAGTCAGCCAGACAGCCCCCAAGGAGAAGTCTGGCCTTTTTACCGAGGCCTGTCACAGGAGTGATCCTGTTGCTTGTCGATCCGGGACCTTACAATTATAACGGCAGAAGCCAGGCGTTTAATAGATATTGCATTCCAAAATGTCGTGTCCGGCAAACATCTAACGGCCACCTGGCCACCCATACGTACTTAAATGTATTCCTTTGCGTCAACAAAAAAAGGTTCCTACCGACTAGTTCCAGATATATTACATAGGTGCTGACATAAATCTGACTTACGTAAATATGCTGTCGCAACGTGCAGCCAGGCGACGTCATCGAACATACACAGACAAGTAGCAAGGTTTAGTAATATGTGGATGTAGTCTTAAGCCAGGCCAACTGGCCTGTTGATGCCATGGTGCAATGCAGCCCATATAGGCCGGCACAACCGGGTATGTACCTCTCGCTCACACGATAACGGAGTATGGTGATAGTTGTGCTCTCACGTTTCTGGCGGGGTCTTAATATCCGGTGACCCATAGAATAGGGAGAAGAAATAACAGCAACTAATCAGTATATATTCTATGCAGATATGTACGGACTTACGCAAATGAAAATGCCCCGACTGCTTGATTGCCCCCCAAAATATACAAAAGAGTGAGATTTTGAAGTTAAAATATACTCATCAATTTGTGTGTGTGTGTGATCTGCTGTAAGATCAATGGCCACAAGTTTAATCTTGTTAATTGAACCTTTACACCTACAGGTACACCCGCATTCCATGTCTCTTTTACTTTGTGAAATTAGCAAATTTTTCTCTGTTAGAGATTGTGTCATATTGCGTTGTAGAGTGTTGACGAATAGGAACGGTACGACCAGGAGGTATTTTAGCTCGTTCTTTGTGTTTTTGCAATTTAAAGTGACAGCTACAAGCTAAGTTTTGTGAAGCTACTGAATTTCTTGTGTTCCATTGAGGGTAGAAGATCTCAAACCTCAACACCTCTACGTTCTACAAATGCTTATGGATTTTAGGTTATAGGAATTATGGCTTTTTCCTTTATATTAAAAAAAAAATTAGGGTATCAGCGCCTCACACACTATTGTCACTGTAATCGACCAACGCAGGCGACAGAAATTCACCACTTAGGGTCAACTCACACCGAAAGAGCGGCGAAGGGCAGCGATGCGGAGCGCAGTTTATGTGTCATATGCATTTAAACTTTATTTTCAATAATATAGTACTTATTATCGAATTCTTGCAACTTCTGGAGCATTCCAGCGACTTCTCGCGCAGTCGCAGAAATCCGCGCGTCTCGTTCGAGTTTCTCATGCGATGATAAGTACCTATTATAGTAGGTAATTATTATAAAGTTGAAATTCATATGACACATAAACTGCGCTCCGCTTCGCTGCCCTTCGCCGCGCTTTTGGTGTGAGTTGACCCTTACGCATAGGCATAGGTACATACCATACTGCGTTAGGGTGCTTTTATAAAGAAGCAGGTTTCCAGCGCCGAAATCGGCCTGTAGTGAATGACCATCATGTCGTCAACTTCATCGGACGACGACTTATTTATTATGGAAAATAGTTATTTAAAATGTTTGTATAATATATTAGTATTTATTATATTAGTATTATAATTGTATAAAATTAGGAGAATGTGAAAGTTTGTATGTTAATTAAAAGTGGAAATAGTATTAAATAAACGTGCATTATTTACAAGTAGAACTAAATAGTAATTACGTAATAATATCAGTGTACTTAATATATTTTCTATAAAGTAATATTATTAAAAAAAATGGGCATTTTTTCATGTTTTAAGTTTATTATTAATGGTGAAACACCTCAATCGTGCCGGCCCAAGTGCTGCTACATGCATGCATTGTGGCACTGCCAAGAATATTAACATTTATTTGAAAAAACAATGTTTAATGAACACAAGTCTTATACGAGTATGACACGAGGTACATTGTCCTGCATTTTCAAAATACTAATATATTAATATAATACTAATATAATAAATACTAATATATTATACAAACATTTTAAATAACCTTTCGTCAGTGAGCTGTCAAAAGTCGAATATGTCAGAAATAACTCATCGTCCGATGAAGTTGACGACATGATGGTCACTACAGGCCGATTTCGGCGCCGAAAACCTGCTTCTTTATAAAATCACCCTTATGCTAATAATTCGAATCTTCACAGGTCGCCTGTCGGTTTGATCTACTTCGCATTTTATCTGCCAAACGGCAAAGAACATGGGAACACGGATATCCGTGGACACAACTTGTGTGGAAACCGTATTTAAACAAATCCTCTTCTAGTTTAAAAAGGCGAAGAAAAACAATCTCATTACATTAAAATTATAGTTTTATATTATTGTTAATATGCATAAAAATTTAAATTGTGGTGTCTCCCATATTCAAGCGACGCGAAAAAATAAAGAAAACGTTGATAAGAAAAAGTTCCGTAGATAACGTTATTATTTTGTACTGCGCAAAGAAAATTGTTTTAAATAAGGAAAAAAATCAGCATTCACGTGTGTTTACTGCGCATGTAATTTTGCAATTTCAGTAAGCTGATCAGATAAGCAGCCTGATCTAACAATGACCAACATTTGCTAGATTTGCGGATTATATCTAAAGGAGATAATTAAGTCTGCGGGTGCTTAGTGTGGTAACTATTCCATACCTATCTACGCTACGAGTCTCGAGCGTCATATAAATATGCCCAAACCCGGTGACGGGGCATAAAAGCGTTTTCCCGGGAAACAAAAGTAATATTTTACGCGAACAACTGCCAACTCATTATGGCGATAACTGCGTGAAAACGTTCAACAAGTAAATTTATTAAAACGACTTACAACACTTAGTTTTAATTCATCGATCGCGTGTCTGTCCTCGACACAATTTTTGTCATTCAGGAGCAGTTTTACGATTCGTCCGTTGAAATATTGATTTACAATCTTCAGTGTGGGTATTAGGATAGTTTGTTAGGATAACAATTTGGTATTAATCCAGTTATTTGAACAATACTTCAACATTTGTTGTTTTAATACGAAAAATAACTATTGTTTAAATACAAAACAACAAGTATTTAGAAACAATTTAGCTTAATATTGTAATAGTTGTTGTTTTGACATAAAATTTATATTTTATTGCAATATAACCACGGAATAGACAAATGAGGTTAAAACCTTATTTATCTATTCCGTGAATATAACAATTATAATGGAATTTTATCGCGATTTACTCTGAATCAGCAGATGGCGGCGTGGATTAATTAGGACGACCGGCGTGGTGTGCAGGAGCATTGGGACCAGGGGTCAGGTGGGAATCTGACCACATTGCGCGTTTCCGACATGGAGTAGGGACTGTTGAAAGGTAGCTCGACGACAGTCCTCAAAAAAGGAGGAATCTGGCCTTTTCACCGAGGCCAGCCTGTCATTGGAGGGATCATGTTGCTTGTAGATCCGGGACCCTCCAATTATAGCAGCTTAAGGTGAGGCAGGGCTTTAGTCGATAGGGGTAAACCAGTTGCCGAGCCCGACACTGCACCCGGGCTCTTGAATAGCGTGCGTAAAGGTATTCCCCTGCGTTACGAAAAAAAAGGCATTACATATAAGACTGTGCAATCGAGCACGACAGTGTAACATTATGCTGCACTTGCCTCGCTTACGTGTCATTCGTACCCCTTCATCATCTAATTATAGGTTAGTCTTCATTTTTGAATATTTAGATTCATGTTAGGTTTAAAGATCTTTATTTTCTCATAAGAACAAGAAGTTCACTTATAATAATATAATAACTGCAGAGAAACATGATTACAATTTTGTTAATAAAAAGATAGTAGTCTCTAGCGTTTCAGGAATAGTTACAAAGTATGTATTTTTTTAGTTTACATTAACATGTTGAGATTATCACATTCTCTTATATCGTCGGATAACTTATTATATAATTATCCAAACAATACCGTTCTCTTTCCGTAGTTAGTGCGTATTTTATAAAGTTCTAGCTCATGTCGGTTTCTTAACATAATATGTGACATCTCTTTTTTGCGTATATGTATGTTTCATTGTTTTGATTTAGATATGACGTTTTTAGTAAAAATGCATGCATTATAAATATAATATATCTGTCTGATGTTTAGTAGCTTGGTTCTTTTATATATGAGTATTGTCGGAGTGAGATAAGGATAGTGAAATAGTGTTTTTATCATTTTGTTTTGTAGTCTTTATAGCGCAGAAAGAATTGAAATAGCGGCCGATCCCCATATTTCAATTATGTTTCTAAGTTTGATTTAATTAGAGAGTTAGAGAGTTGTATTTATAGTACAACGTATGTTTAATAACATACTACTCGTGCGCGATAACTTGGGACCTGGTTGAAATACCTGGCTGCTCCCGCCCATCCCCGGTGTCGTCTTAGTAGAGCGACATCAGGGAGATGCGAAGGCACTCCACCTTTCCAACTAGGTCCCAATTTATCGCGCACGAGTGACATACATTTCTTTTCGCATGAAATAATGCAGATAATAGGATTAACTCTAGATTAGTTACTAATACTACAAACATATAGAATAATTACCAACTTTAGTTGGGTAAAAATAAAACTGGAATCATTGCCTTCGTTGGGGGACTGAAGTTAAAAAGGTCCGTTGTTCTTTGGGCAGTCAATTTTGTGGGTCATTACACGAACAGCGTTAATTAGACAGTATGTCCAGGGTAACATTGAATACCTTCTTGTCGCCAAAAGAACGTCTTATTAATAAATCGTAAAATTTTGGAGCTAGGCGATTTTTTATAGTGTACGGGTGCAAAAGAATTGTAACATTTTCATGACAACCAGCGCTCATAATAATTCTCAAGGTAAAATTGATATGTATAATTATTTTTTTATATTTTACTTACATTTAAATGAAAATAAAAGATAATAATTACACAGTAGTTTTATTAGTTACAATATCGTAACTTATCCGGTAAAGTAATTGTAACTTGTTGTTGCAGGGTACGTAAAACTTAACCTGACCCCATTGCACTATTGCATGTCATAGTAGACCGTTCGGACAGTCCTCAAGGAGGAGAAGTCTGGTTTTTCACCGAGGCCAGCCTGTCGCTGGAGGGATCCTGCAGCTTGTAGCTTCGTGAACCTCCAATGATAGCGGCTGAAGGCACCAAGGCGGCAAGGCAGGGGCTTAGTCGGTATTGCACTAAGTGTCGAGACCGACATATTAAGTCTAAGGACCACCAGGGTTACTAGATATCATATGCAAATCTATTCCACACTGCATTAAAAAAAGGGTACGTAAAACTCCACGCCGAAGATGTTGCTAACTTGACGTGATAGGGGGCTAGTGTATCTCTGTGATCCCCAAGGTTATGCAGAACAAGGCTATCCATAATGGACACCGAACTTGGGGGG
>LUGF01041601.1:273454-296367 GCA_001625245.1 Calycopis cecrops
TTAATAGGGGCTGCGTAATTCCATTTATGCGAGCTTCGTTATCACTGGAAGTAGTTACAAGCCAGATATGTCTGACGCAGTAGAATTATAAAGCGAAAAATATCGATAGACTTTATTCAGATACTTGCTACATTTGTTTATTTATTTGATATTTAGTATTTTACCCCTTGTAGAGGCCTCCCATAATTCTCTCCACAAAATTTATTTTTACCTAACTGCTTCAGAAGGGATGCTTAAATACCTATATAAAATATACAATTCATGAATATTGAAGTTAATTAATTGTATTTTGATGAGTGTCTAACAACTTTTCTAATAATATATAAATAGTTCTGTACATTTCGTAGTTTCACTAAAAGTAGTTTTAGACCCGAACTAAGAAACGCTACTAAGGAGCTAGGTCCATTCTTAGATTTGAATCTATAATATCATGAAGAATATTTCTGTATTCGAAAGAATTATGGGTTCCTTTGGTTTTAGTTTAGTTACTTGAGTGAAGGCTAGGGGCTAGGGAGGAGAGTACTGGATTATCATCAGCAGTAGAGGCCTATTGATGATAATTACTCTCCTTTTTGATACCCTTCCATGGGCTACCGGAAACCCAAATACCGCACGAAATGCGGCAGCATAGCTGTCACGACGAATTCGGCCGGATTCGGCTGCATCAACATGGCACACATGGCTTTTTACTTAAAATTATATCTTTGAGCCTAAAAAAAGAAGGTAGTGCCATTTTAACATTGCAGCCCGATTTAACCGGTACGCTTGTGCAGGTGCCCTTCGCTCACAATATTATGATAACGCCGCTTTTCTGTCCCTTTTCATGCGGCTTGTGAGTTGGGCCTCGCTAATCAGTGGGAAAGAGAAAAGAATGACAACACATCAATATAGCGATTAAGGATAATTTTTTAAAGTGTAAGCTTTAGACCACACAACTGAAGTAAAACTTAATTATTGATTTTCATTACCGTAGTTACAATGACATGACATATCATATGATAATGTTTACTTTTTAAATGCAAAAAATTTTCACTTACATCGAATTTGAATTTTGAATTTGTATGACAACATCATTTGGCCTGCCTTTTTTCTTTTTTTTTTTTTTTATGGTATAGGGGGGCAAACGAGCAGTTGTAGCCATTTTCATGACTACCGACGCCCATAGACATCGGCATATAGACTATACAGATGCGCTGCCCCCCTTTCTCCTCCCTCCTCCATCGGATGTGTAAATTTTGCAACGCTCTAAGCAGTTTACTCCCCAGGTCAATATATATATACGCGCGTATAGAAGTTTTAGTTTAGTAGAACTTGTCTATACGTATTCTATTATTTTAGTAAGAGGTAGTGAAATAGTTGTATGACAGTTGAATCGGGATGGCACCTATCTAATATTGGCGGGAAGTGACTGTTATATATAACTGTGGTATAATATAATGGTATAATATAATAGAATATGCTTAATTCAGGTCTCTTGTAATTACACTGTTATACATTAACTCTAAGACACGCACTCATCTAAAACTAAAAACAGAAGAAAAACAATACAAACTTAAAATAACAACACAGGAAATAAAAGATAAAAAATTAAGCAAAACAAAAATACAAGACTAGCAAAATTATAAGACGGGACGCACAACAGTGTAACAAAGCCCTAAAATGGTGACCACACAGTTAATGGTTGAGGTTCTCAGCTGTGAACACCACAACCCTGACATTATGTGGTACCATCTGAGATGAATGTACAGGGTTACACTATGTTATTTTTACTTTATAGAATTTTATTTTCTAAGATCTACCGCAGTCATAGCATAATATCGTCGCGTTTCCTCCATTTTCAAGTTTCTGGTGGCCTGTTTGGAAAAGCATAAAGAGCAATATAATAATAATCTCTGTTCGGATGTTTATAGGCATTGGTAGTGACGAAGACTCCGCTCGTTTTCCTTCACTTGAAGTAAAAAATATAAAATTAATTTTCAGTTTCAATGGCACAAATGAAAGACATCAATCCAACACATAATACGAATTTAGATTATAAAAAATAGATGATGTTTTTAACTCGCCTATCGGGTAAAGATAGTTTTAGCGACTATTTTATCTTATACTAGCTGCACCCCGCGGTTTCACCTTCGTAAATTTCGATCCCATGGAAAATAGAAAATCATCGAACATTTTTTCGGGATAAAAATTATCCTGTGTTAATCCAAGTTACCGTCTGTGTGTGTCAAATTTCATGATAACCGGTTCAGTAGTTTTTGCGTTTAGAAGTAACAAACAAACATACAAGCTTTTTTATAACATTAGTATGATATATAATATTAGTACGACGGGATAAATTAACCGATGAGTTTAGTGTGTAATCAACTGAGTTAATTGTGAAATACACAAACTGAATTGTTACGAAGCACTTAACAAAAATATGCAAAGCGAGCTCCGCTTATTCCTGTGTTCGAACAGTCACGGAAGACAGTCGTTAGTCATTAGTAGAGCATTTCATTCAAATGTTACAATTCATTTTATTGCAATTTACGTGAATACATTAACTTCTATAATTAAGCTACAAACCATTACTGGTCAACGTTGTATTTAATTGCGTCTGTTTTAGGGCTCCGTACCTAAAAGGTTAAAACGGAACCTTATTACCAAGCCTCCGCTATCCGATTGTCTGTCTGTATGTCACCAGGCTGTATCTCATAAACTGTGATAGCTAGAAAGTTAACATTTTCACAAACTATGTATTTCCGTTGCCGCTATAACAACAGATACTAATATTAAAAATATATAATTTATTAATTAGGGTCTCCATTATTTTTTTTTTATGGTATAAGGGGGCAAACGAGCAGTTGTAGCCATTTTCATGACTACCGACGCCCATAGACATCTGCATAGAGACTATACAGATGCGCTGAAAACTCCATGGGCCACCGGCTACTTACACACCGCACGAAACGCGACAGCACAGCTGTCACTTCACGCCGGTCTCATGTAAGCGAGAGGTACCTCCCCGGTCGTGCCGGCCCAATTCGGCTGCATGCAAGCATGCAGCGTGGCACTACCTCCATACAATAAATGTGTTTTTAAACAATTTTTATTGATGGTTTAGAGCCCTTCTTGCGCGGGTCCGACTCGCAGTTGGCCGATTTATGTTTGTATGTGAAATTCGAATGCTCTTTTATACGGCGCTGCGGGTAAACTGATACGCAGCGCAGCTGCTGAGTTTTAATGACTTTTTCCTTTAATAGGGGCTGCGTAATTCCATTTATGCGAGCTTCGTTATCACTGGAAGTAGTTACAAGCCAGATATGTCTGACGCAGTAGAATTATAAAGCGAAAAATATCGATAGACTTTATTCAGATACTTGCTACATTTGTTTATTTATTTGATATTTAGTATTTTACCCCTTGTAGAGGCCTCCCATAATTCTCTCCACAAAATTTATTTTTACCTAACTGCTTCAGAAGGGATGCTTAAATACCTATATAAAATATACAATTCATGAATATTGAAGTTAATTAATTGTATTTTGATGAGTGTCTAACAACTTTTCTAATAATATATAAATAGTTCTGTACATTTCGTAGTTTCACTAAAAGTAGTTTTAGACCCGAACTAAGAAACGCTACTAAGGAGCTAGGTCCATTCTTAGATTTGAATCTATAATATCATGAAGAATATTTCTGTATTCGAAAGAATTATGGGTTCCTTTGGTTTTAGTTTAGTTACTTGAGTGAAGGCTAGGGGCTAGGGAGGAGAGTACTGGATTATCATCAGCAGTAGAGGCCTATTGATGATAATTACTCTCCTTTTTGATACCCTTCCATGGGCTACCGGAAACCCAAATACCGCACGAAATGCGGCAGCATAGCTGTCACGACGAATTCGGCCGGATTCGGCTGCATCAACATGGCACACATGGCTTTTTACTTAAAATTATATCTTTGAGCCTAAAAAAAGAAGGTAGTGCCATTTTAACATTGCAGCCCGATTTAACCGGTACGCTTGTGCAGGTGCCCTTCGCTCACAATATGATAACGCCGCTTTTCTGTCCCTTTTCATGCGGCTTGTGAGTTGGGCCTCGCTAATCAGTGGGAAAGAGAAAAGAATGACAACACATCAATATAGCGATTAAGGATAATTTTTAAAGTGTAAGCTTTAGACCACACAACTGAAGTAAAACTTAATTATTGATTTTCATTACCGTAGTTACAATGACATGACATATCATATGATAATGTTTACTTTTTAAATGCAAAAAAGTTTCACTTACATCGAATTTGAATTTTAAATTTGTATGACAACTTCCTTTGGCCTGCCTGATGTGTAAATTTTGCAACGCTCTAAGCAGTTTACTCCCCAGGTCAATATATATATACGCGTATAGAAGTTTTACTTAAAAAAAACATTAGGCAGTCATAGAAACTGCCGGTAGAAGCGAAAATTTAAAATTTAAAATTTAAAAATAACATAAAACACACTTGTACAGAAAGTACACAGCAAACACTCCAACCTGTAGCGCCCTGTAGCAGCACTTTCCTGTGCTACGTATAGCATGCGTATTGCATGTTTTCAAAAGAAACTCCTATTATTTTGCATTTTAACGCCGTTAGTAAATAAAATCCATTATCTGAAAATTGCAATTTTATTTTTGAATACGTAAATTTTAGGGCATGATTTTTAAAAGCTTCGCGATGCAACCTCTCAGCTTTAACAATTTTAAGTGCATAAACACAGAGTGTGTGCGCTGGTGTGTGAAGCAGAGTGTGAGGAAATTCTTAGTTACGCCTAAGAAATAGGTTACAAGGAAATGTTTCACATTTGAAAAATGTTTCATGAAGTCTATTCCGCACCACTTGAAAAATAGGCTCGAAAGGGTTCTTATGTGCGTAGAAATGTCGACATTATTCAATGCGACTATTCCGTTTTATTTAACGTTCATTGAATAAAGATATCGTGATATTTATTTTAGCTTAGGAATCAAGTATAAGTACAAAATGTTGATTAACGTTACATTTTGATGCTTAACAAAGCGCGCCCTCGGACAAGTACCATTTATGCTTAAGATTAGCGTCAAGTGGGGACCAAGAGGGCTTTTGTAAGCATTCTGTGGACCTCACATTATTTTTAATGGGTCTAAAACCACGTGATTTTATTATAAAATATACATTATATAATATACATACATTTTCACAAAGAATAAATTGCCTTTGAGGTCCCAATTTTTAAATAAAGCACAAATAAAAAAAACATCTCTTATTACTACATTACAATAGTTTAACAAAATTAAAATGAATAAGAACTACCGGTTCCAATCCTACTAAGAACTGAATTGAAGTTTAAAACTAAACAAAACTGAAAGGTTAAAATTCTATATCATAAATATCACCAGCTTTGCTGGTCATCGCCTTCTTATTATTAATATTTTCACATCCCCTGGTCCGATTATGATGATGATGATTTCACAGGGTCTAAAGAATTATAAATATTTATTCAATTTAGTAAAAAATCTACGAAAAGAATGAGAAAGTCTTTTGTTGTCATCTGTATATTAATACGTAAAGCAAAAACTTTAGAAACATTTTTACGAACATTGCGCGGACGGGGGAGTATGAAATTTGGCACACTTATGGTTTACGTTTAAAAGAAGTGCAGAACGCTATTATTTTTTAATAATAATGTTTATAAAGTACTTTAATTTAATAAATTAAACTTTACACACACTACCATGCATTTGACACATAAATAATACACACGTAATGTTTTAATTAATTGAAAAAGATCGAATATCGATCTTCAGGGGTCCACTAGTATTTATTAAACCTTAAATAGAATTAAACAATGATAAGATTATACCTTGCTCTTTAATATTTTATTCAGTAGATCGTAGTTTATATTGTTAACACAAAGGAAAGTGGTACTTCCTCCTCACATCCAATAAGATAATCTTATTGAAAAGGATTTCATCAAAAGGGTATGTCTACAGAAATAATAAATGAATCTTTTGTGTACTTTTGCCACTGCATATTATAGGCTTGACGTTGATAAATTTTCGAAGAGGCGCTTACAGGTTAAACACATTATTTTTTTTAGAAGACTGCGTGATGTCTCTCATTATTTTTGTTAAGGGCAAAGCAGCAGTCAGGACGTTTGAATGACTACAGGCCCATAGAAATCCGAATGATTGTTATGCAGATTCGCTACCCTCTTTTCCTTCAATGGACCACTGACAATTCACAAATTAATTAAAGGTTAGCGAAAAGTAATATCCCTGTCGCCCCGATCTGTGCCCGATTTAGCTGTAATTACCAAGAGTGAAAATGAGTAGCCGTCATTTTATCACCGAGTTCCTGGCGAGCGATATCCTTCCTGCATTCCACTATAATGTAAAAACAAGTATCAAAATCGTCTGTAAGATAAAACGATGTTAATAATTACACTGTCCCCTTTCTTTAAAACATTACCTAATTAGTTAAAGTAGAACAGAGCTTTCTAAAGAGCTTAAGAAACTTTTTCGAGCTTAATCATGTCCTGAAGTGTTCCGCGCTTTTTTCAATCTCAAGAAGCTTTTGTTTAGAGTGTTAATTAAGTGAAAATAAAAGGCGTTGATGTTATGAATACATTTTGTTTTCATTTTCTTAATAAGGCCCCGGTACCGGAATTTTGAAATAATATTTTTAATTAATACGATACTGGTTTTTATTATTATTTTAACATCGTGATCATAAGCTTTTGTTCAACGTTATGTTGAGTATAGATCTCTAGATAGATATTTAAATGTAGACCAAAATGCTTAGAAGTTGAACTTTAGTACAACTTTAAAGATAGTTTATTAATGTTTATTTTATTAATTGTTGTTATAAAATGTTCATAGTTAAACAAATCCCACTGTTTTAAAGCTTAGTACCATTTAGTTTTATTCTTGTAGTTCCTTATTCTGAAAATTTTAATCACGAATATTTATAAAGAGCTATAAACTACCGGATGCTTCGAGTTTTTATACATATAGCTAGAAAGCTTATAACTGTACATAATATTATTCATTGAATAATCAAACTGTGCGTACTATAACATTTTACAGGTGTGTTTTATAACTGAGTACTTGTGCCTACTTTTTATCATATCACTTTATTTTTTTGCACTCAAATGGTTCTGCTATCTTCGGAACATGCAAACTAAACAAAGATGCAAAAGACAAGTTGCCGAATCCTATCATTTCTAATTTGATAAACTTTGCACAATCACATGTGAGAGATGTATAAGATAGCCACAGCAAAGATAAACTGATAAACTGTTATAATCGTTGCCGAAGGGTCCGCGTCTCTTGTCTCCTTGTCTCTGTCTCTAATGAAGGACCGATTTACGGTAGAACGACTCGCATTTCCTGAAGGCGAGTTGTACTCTTCTTATCTTATTTGCCACTAAATGACCGATATACTACCTCTTACTATTTTTTACACGACGTTCGCATAAAAAATAAACACGTTTTATTATGCTTCGTGATACTGTTCGTTGTTACGAAAGTTAACTTGATGTGTGATAAATAAATATGTTTATTATATTCGTACCGCGGCTACGAACGCTCATTTCGTCACATAAATTTTGAAGCACATAATAAATGTTACAGTCAATCTTACAAATTACTTTGTATACAATATGTTGAGGAATATGTTTCCTACTAGTATTATAAATAAGAAAGCTTGTTTTTATGTTTGTTTTTATTTTACACTAAAACTACTTAAGAAGTGGGAGCAAGAAGTATACCAGCAAAATCTCTCTACAACCTAGTAAAAGACCTTGGCCTGTCGAGAACTGCAGTAAGTTCTACTTTAGAACGGGTATCTAAAGCTGCATTAGCAGGCTCCTATGAAATATGGCTAGGTAGGGGGAGTAAGCCTGAGTAGTAAAGGTGAGTGTTGATGATCATCACAAAGAGGCCTCTTAAACCTACACCCGGAATCACAAGTCCCAGGGCTACTCGGGGTTACTTCCTCTGCCACACGATGGACCCGGCACCCGCACGGTGAATCCATGGAATGCTAAGAAGTTCGTCTCAAATACAATTTCACATTGTCAGCTGTAAAAATACTTTTTGACATCGAAAAATAATTACATATATTTATATAGTCACACACCCTAGTGAGACACAGCTAGTCGCTTATAATGTAATATGTCTGTCTTCTCTAGAACCATTTTAGGTGTAGATATAATATAAGAGGTATTGCAATTGAAGTTGAAACAGGTCAAAGAGAATCTAAAGTACTTCTATTATACAGCACTAGGTAGTACAGAGAAGATTTGCATTTCATGCAAATTTTCAGAGTTGCAGAGGGTCAATATTCTTTCACTACTTTGTACATGGTTGAAAGCTTAAGGATTGTTAGGTGTCAGGTAAAGGTGGAACTAAAGGTAAAGGAAGTCTAAGATAAAATTAAATAAATATATGATAAAATTTATGATTTTTATGAAAATTATAACTATTAATAGTCAAGCGTAATAGTACAAGCCTTAAATTTAATTGATAAACATAAAAACCAGCTGCTTAAAATATATTTGAATGTCATGGTCATGTTCATGAATAGGTCATGTTTCGTGCGGTGTGTAAGTAGCCGGTGGCCCATGGAGGTGTGAGGAGAGAGGAGGCCAGCGCATATGTATGGCTATGTCGTTGTCAATGGGCGTCGGTTGTAATGAAAATAGCTGCGACTGCTCGTTTGCCCCCTATATAATAAAAAAAATACTGTTACGTGTGTCGTTAAGGGGAATCTTACGACACCTCATAGATTCATCAGCCGTGCAAGATTTATCAGGAACATAGAAAGCTACATACATACATACGTTCCCAAAGCAGAACACGTAATATTTACATCAAAACATTACCCTCCATTTTAACGCAGTTGGATTAAAATAAATATGTATTCGCTGTATTTGTTAAAAAATATATTGGCAAATGATTGCAGTAAATGTGGCTTCACAACATTATATTCTCCAGTGAGATGGGCCCTATTATTACGTCTATAGGCGTAATTACTTTAAAAAGTATGGTTGGCCAAGTGAACCAGACGCTTATTTCTTTCATTTTCCTCTATTATTAAGATATCTATTAGGTACTTTGAGTGTAAAGATATAGTTCGTAAGTGATTAACTTTCCACTATTTACATACCAAGTTGAGGGTCAAAACCGCCCAAACAAGATTATATACGAGTTTCAATAGTAGGGGAGATACACCACTAGAGGGTGACTACGTCCGCGTGCAAGTCGGGTCAAGTTGGATGCGAGTAACAAGGGCAGACTAGTTGACCTCAATTGAGCGTTATATATTTAGCAATGAGTGTCCACTACGGTCGTTACCAGTAGAACTGAATACTAATATGTAATTTATCGAATAATGAATTTATCATCATTGTATGCTAAATTTATACGAATAATAAATTTGAATATTTGTATAGTCTATGTTTATCAATAATTATGAATTGATTTGGTTGAAATTTGGCACAATATTTTAAAAACTTGTTTTTCCAAAGATTACTTTCAATAGATTCACGTACGTAGAGATCCCTAAGTATGTTGCATTTGTATTTTTAGCAAGATATGATAACAATCTATAACAGAACCAAGAAAACATCTCTTATTTACAATATTACATATGATACATTATGCAATTAGGATACAATTACATTTTCTCTAAATTACAAATATTATTATTTTAATAATTTTGGTTTAAGTGACATGCCGATTATGATTACATTTTCATAGTTATCTATTAATAAAGGTCCAACTTAATATTGACCTCATGCTGAGAATTTACTTTCCATGTGTAGTCACGTCAAACTTAAAAAAAATAAGATATAATAACAATGTTTACTACCTTATTTCTAAAACTTAAGTTATAACAAAAAGGTTTATTTATTAACTTATTTCTATAACTTTCAAAACCACAACTAACAAATACCTATTTTCACCATAATACAACCTTTTAATCTTATTTGTATATAATATCTTCACGGTAACGATAATCCACACGAGATGTAAATGATTATCGGATTCGCATAAGTCAAAAAGTTTCACCATACGACTCCTAACAAGTGAAATTTATGATTCTTAAGAGTTTCGTAGCGTGTTACTTTCCGACTTGAAAACTCATATTGATATTCTAAATCTTAACTACCTAACTTTGAAGTACAATATGTATGGATTCTTTTATTACGAGATGATGTCATTGATGTTTGTTGCTGAATCGGAACACGTCACTGGGGCAATTCATTTTATCGAAAATCTACATATTTATGGTGTGCAGTTAGTGTTATATTTTGTTTGTTAGTGTAAAGGGCATATTTTTTTATAGTTTAAGGGGCAAACGAAAAATTGAAGCCATTTTCATGTTTACCGACACCCATAGACAATCGCATAGAGGTTATACAGATGCGTTGTCCCCCTTCCTCCTGCCACCTTGAAAAGCCACAGGCCACTTACACACCGCACGAAACGATGTAGGACAACTATCACTTTACACGGCTGCCGGTCTCGTGTAAACGAAAGCATAAGTGGACGAGAATTAGGCAAAAGATGGTAAACCGTCTATATATCTCACATCTAGGGATGCCTTAGAGTTTTGTCATGTGTCAGCTCTGAGATGAGTTCAGACGTGGCGTCGAACAATCGTTACAGTATTGTATGCACCTATATTCAAACATAGCTATAGATTTTCTTGGTTTCGCGGGAAAATGCATGTACGCATCGCCATTGGTCTTGGGCGGCTACCGATGGGGTACGTGGGACTCGCGGCTGGATCGAACCCACTAAAACCTCTCGGGTGTCATCGGCCGCCTTTACTAATGAACTCCGATTTTATCAGCTTCAGGGTACAAATTTAAATGTAGCTTGCTAGTTATACAGTTTCGTAGAAGTCTCGTGGATTTCGTGACTAGCTGTCGGATATTTATGATTTATATAACCATGGTATTGGCTATATTGTACCTACTTGCAGCTATAAAACAAGTTTTATGCTGCAAGTAATATGTAGCTTAGTGCTAAGTCTTTATACTTGGTGAAACTTGGATACCTCTCATCAGTGCCATTTCGGAGACGATTATAGCTGACTGAACTGTTAAGTATTCACTGTCAAGGAGTTAAGGTACCCTTGGAAAATGGCGCTTATACTGCCTTTTAAAAAATTAATTAAAATACATTTCAATGACGCAATCTACACAAGAGACATATTTCAATGTGAATAGCTGGAAATCGTAAAACGAATACTATTCTAGATAGCATTTTATTTATGTGAAATATTCGAGCTGTGATATCAAGTTTTACGATGAACACTTCAGCTTCCAGCTTCAATACACTATATAGTTTATAATTGTTATTTTATAACAACTGCAATAAGTTTTGCTTGCGACTTCTCACGCATGTAAAATTTTATTAACGTTTATCAACTTGTATGTTTATCCATGTATATCCACATACTATTTAAGCCTCCTTGCAATTTATAATTACAAAAATCATAATTAATGAAAAAATATATATCACAACTCTATGAAAAATAGTACTACCTTTCAACTATTATTTTGAAAGATTTGTATTGAAAAGAAAAGTTGTATTGAAAAGTTTTGTCCATTCCGTGATAATACTTACTTTTATAAACAGTGTTCAAAATTTTAGGTATAATATTTTCAAGTGAAGCCTGTTTTTAATTACGATGTTAAGTAAACAAGACATTATTCAGAAATATAAACCCTAAGTATGACTATAGATATCCAAATTACCAAAGATATTTGGGTTGCCATACTTTGATTGAAAAGCAATGAGGTCAAGTAGATAGTTGCAAAACTAATCAAACACGTTTAACTTGCTCTATGCATTAATCTTATTGTTAAATTACTTCTGGTGTATCATATAAGAAACGAACACCAAGTCAATCAAAAATTCGTAAATGTTTTTATAATTAAGTTAAGTAATAATATTTAAGTTCGCGAATAAATGCATGTCTATAACTATTAAATAAATACATACAATAATAATTATAATTTAAAACTTTCAAAAAATAGTTACGAAATAATATACTGACGATATTTTCTTTTGTTTCAGATCAATATAAAACATGTCTGTGCCGACCACCGACAGTACAGAAGCCATAACAAATTCCGGATATGGCAGCAGCGATGAAACCGCAAGTCTTCTTGTCTCCGGCCCATCCGTCACTGTCATTGTACCCACAGAAAACAGAACCGTCAAACCAGTATTACAGAGACAGGACTGCACTACCCACTTACGACCTCAACTGTCCGGGGGACCTGGTAGCGAAGAAAGTGCCGCATCCATAAGGGTCGAAGAAGGAACTACGCGGAGTGTCCCCGATATCGAACTGCAATGTAGAGAACCCGCAGACCGGCCTCAATCACTTATGTCTCCCGTAGCAACGTGCTCACACAGAGGGTCAGTGACCACGTGTCAATTGCTTCCCCAAACGTACGCGAGATGTCGCGTTTGCGAAAGAAGACAATCAACAGCGCCAGTGTCGACGATACTAGCGCGATCTGTGTCTAGAGAAAGCGTTCGCTCAGCTGTACACTACCCGTGTGGTTGTAGTTCACTTCACGCTGTAAGTACGTGCCCGGCTATTCAACCCCCGGCTTTATTACTACCGGCAACTAGTTCAAGAATAATCCGGCAGAGTTCGCAGCCAGAGTCTAGCGCATGCGTGGCTCACTGTCACCACGCGCACCACCACCCTAGCGCCTCTCTGCGGCAGCTGAGGGAACCAGGAGATGGCATTGCTGGAATCGCGGCGGATTCTTTACGAATAAACGGCGGAATGCGGCCCTTCAAACAGGTAAGTCCCCAACCGTCAGATGGCGTTACTACGACAAATTTTCTAAAATATAATTTGTCCAGACAGTGATTCATGTAAAAATGTATGTCGTATTATTAAGTAATTTCGTTTATAACATAATTATAGGGGTGAACTTTATTAAGTTTAGCCAAATTAAGAAAGTTAGTATTGTATGTGTATTTTCTAGGTCTAGTAGAAAATTGTATACTTTGCCCATTTTTCTATATCACATTATTCAGAAACAATTGTGTAAGTAGAAAATGTTAGTGGAGTACATTGAAAGTCGCTGAACCATTTGAACGCCGAACACGCAAAACAACGGGCTCTCAGAAAAAGTTAATTAGATCGCTAAGTGGATTGCCGGAGTAAAACTGCTGTATAATTGCCTAAATGGCTGATTAACAGAATAAAGCAAGAATTTAGCTGATATTTTTGTAATTTATGTCCTGTGAAATATAATTTAGTGCAGCATATTCATATAATTAATTCAAAATTAATAGTTTTTTTCAAACTTTGTAAAAAAGGTCTAGTTTTTTGCATAATTTTATTTTTTTTGATATTTTTTCACGTATAAATGAACTCTGAAGTATATGCAGCTGGACTATATCCAATTGCACCGTAGTAAATTATTTATTGATTCAGTATAACGGTGCCAAAATTCTAATTTCCGATACCCTCGTAAAGAATACAAGTCCAAAAAGAAATAATTCTACTATAATACCAACTGTAGATTATTATTGTACGCACGTATACTGTCTTGTTGGAATTAATGTTGTACTTTCTTTATTTTTGTTATTAGAGGCAGTATGTTTACTAATTTTGTCTGAAATTATCCTTAAATTTAAAAATGTGTAATTTAAATATCGTTAGTAGTGACATTGTAATTTTGTAATTAATTTGTAAATTTGAAGGCTATAGTAGATGATGTCATGCTTCTTCCGGTGTGTAAGTGCTGTGTAAAATTTACTACAATATTTGTTTAATAGCCCATTCACAGCTATTTTAAGTAAATTTGCTAAGTTTTAGAACTTTCTCGTGCTGGTGGTTTTGATGCTTCGTTCTCTAAATAATAGTATTTTAACTTTATATTTCTTCTAATTCTAGTTCAACTAAAATGATTAATACCTATCGTAGATTTTGTTTACATAAGCTATTGTACTAACTTTGTAACATTACTAATGTAGTACGTAGTGCAGAAGCTGCCGGCATGAACAAGTCTTAGGGTGTTGAGAGGTTCTCGGTATTAAAATCAAATCAAATGGTGTTTGATTTGGTTTCTCTTTTAACCTACAGGGGCTGCTTCTCTGCCCTCAAACACTGTCGCAGACTCGCCGGGCCCGACTGAGGCGCGCGTTTACCGAAGCCACTGGAGATACAGTCACCTACGTTAGAACGGTGCGCTAGTAATTCCATTTTGCACCACCAACTACCTGCAATATATTTGACTGTACAATCTACAATAAATCCTTTCTTTTTCAATTAGCAATATTACATTATTTTTGGATGTAAATTATATCATAAATGAGCATAATAAAAATGCCGTAAAAGATTTTACAGCCAATAAAATATTATGTGGTACGGAAATTGCTAGTTGGCAAATGTGACGTACCTACCCTCATAAAAGACCACGGCTGTACACGCCCACTACATTCGCACAAGCTTCTCACGGTGCAAATTCCAATGCATTCAGCATCCAGCCGTGGTGTATCACGAACTGATCATTTTAAAATTCTATTTATTTGTTAACTCTTAGAGAAATTTATCCTTGAGGGTTAGAAGGAAATGCTTTATCATGCTTTGGGAACCCATCAACTCGAGGCGAATACACAGCACGTACACAATCATTTAGCTTCTAGATACACGTTTTGGATAGACTATAGATTGCTATGCACTTTAGTTCTTAATTTTAGCCGTTAGTCTAATAAATAGTTGAATGAATTTATTTATTACATTTTCCATTCGCATTGTGATTACAATTTTTTTCGGATTTAATCAACTGGTTATGATATATTAATTATTTAAGACCATGTCTTCTTTTTCTAATCTCAAAAGCTTATGCCTCAAATCACAAAAGCGATCAAGACTTATTCGATGATATTATCTGGTCTAAAAACTACAGTATTAAGTAAGCGTAAAAAAATATATTACAGCAGATGAAAAAGGTGCCTCTCTTTTATTTTACATTTAGTTGCACAGGTGTATTTGAACGAGAGAACCTCATTAACTCCAGCCAAACTGCCTGATCGTAAGTCATCTATTCAATGAGAATATTCAGTTAAATATCGGTAAAAAGTTGGTTAGCTATATTTACTGGAGCACCATAAATCATATTATCTCAAATTATTTAAAAATATAAAGTTGCAATTAAATTTAAGCAAGTATAAAATTATATTAAAATTTAATAATGCAAGAATTGTCACTACGATTAATAACTATAGTTGCGGTGAGTCACAGTGGATCAATAGAGCAAAGTAAGTAACCGTGATATTGGAGATTATCCTGCATCAAGGACTCCCATCATTTATCTTCTGAAGGAAAGACAAAGTGCTTAACCGTCGTAGGTAATGATATTTTTATTTTTTTCCTTGAATTTAGATGAATTACCTGTTTTTTTTAAGGTGATTTTTTATTTAATATTTACACATTTAAGAACTATAGTAAAATAACATTTATTAACATGAATTACGTGCCTTTATTTTCACTGTTGAGCCCAAACATCAATAATATATTGGTACATGAAGAATATATATCCCATGCTTTTTTAAGAATTGCATTATTCGTAATTTGCTACAGTTGAAGGTTATATAGAGAATATGTTTAATATGCGGGGATACTCCTTTATGAGCTTCCATTAGACTGGGGTTAACTCCGGTGGGTTATACTAGATTCTGGCCCTTGAACGGGCCAACTACTAGGAATCGGCTAAAATAACCGCGGGTGCCAAGAGAATACACACTTTTGTTGAGATGCCCCGAATCTGTCAGCGACAGGCACATATACTTAACCTCATGTTACAACCCACATTGATTACCGTAGTGAAATTAATAAATACAATAAGTCAAACTGAATTCGATTTTTTTTGTATTTATAATCCAGATCAAATTTCGATCTATAAAGATTACTAGTATATTTTAATAAATGAATTGAATGAAATGATTGAAACTCAAAGAAGCCCTCTTAGGGCTTCTTTGAGTTTCAATCTTTATCTGAAACGAAATCTCGACTTCGATCTACCTGAAGCTATACAAACATTCCGAAAGTTTCACCACAGACACTCCGTAGAGGGATCGTATTGATTAAACATTTTCGTTTTAAACTCTGCGATTGCGAAGTTGTATATTCCTACACAATTATATTATAAGTTATTTAGAGAGTAAATGTTGAGTTTTAGCCGGCGCAAAGGTGAACTCGAACGGCTTTGTGAATACGGCCTGCATACATAAATAAGAGTAGCTATTTTAGCCTACAATATTGATTTGGCTAACTGTGAGCAACGTTTTAGAATAAAACGCCGTTGAAATACTGAGGCCGTATTTGCATACTGGGAGGAATGGAAGCTAATTGGTTTTAGTAAGAGGTAGTGCTATGATGCATTGCATCAAAATTGGTCAAATACAACCGGGAAAGTATCCCTCACTACTGGATATCGCACTAAAGTGCTAGCTATGGAATCACGTTTCGTACGGCTTGTGAAGGTTGCCATTGGAGAAAGAAGGAAAAGAGGACAACGTGTTTGCATCCTACATTACATACATGCGGGTGTTGGTAGACATCAAGCCTCCGACTGTTCGTTTGTCCCTTACACTATGAAAAGCCTGGCTAGAAACACTAAGTGATTTTAGTGTATAATGGATATCACTCTATGTCAGAATCATATCGACCCATAATTATTAAAACTTTACATTAAATACTTTACAGTAAGCTATATCTCTGCTGTATCTCTGTATTACTTAAATTGACACATTAAGGGGATGGCGTGAAGAAGGACAACGCATCTGTATATGTCCCCGTTATTGGGTATCTGTACTCATGAAATATATATATGATTGTTTTTAATCATTATAATATATTATTGAAATTTAAAATTCTATAACTCAATATTTATTGGAGCAAACTAATTATATATATTCCTAAAGCAGAAATAAATTTCTGATCTCTCTGTAGAAAGTAAATTTAATAATCGCAATCTAATTCTTATTCTTAACCTAAAGTTGAACGCTTCAAGTGTTTGCGACGTTTCAAATAATGAAACTGCTGTAGAAGACACTTTGTAAATTGAACACTGACCCATTTTAGGTATAAGTGATAGATCATGCTTCAGTTCTCAACTTAAAGTATATAATATTAAGATAGCATTTTATTTACTTAGAAAATGTAGCTAATATTGGCTAGTTCGTTTCAAATTAAGTGCATCGTTATGCTGGGAGAGTTTTAGAAGGCCAAATGAGTTGTTTACGCAGGTGTGCATGACTCTATTGATATAAATTGTTTGAAGGGTTTCATTTATATGATTAAGATGAGGCCAAGAAGACACTTTAACCAAAAGCCTCGTTTTAGCCTTCTCTTGGGTAATCGGAGGTTTTCCATCACTATATTTGATCATCAACTTTGATAGTGCATTGACGGTAGAGAAAAAGACGCGTATCGGTTAGGCTTCTTACCAAACTGCGACAGAAGAACATCATTCTTAATACACTGCAAAAAAGGAGGAGATTTCTCAATTCAATCTAAACTAAGTATTTAATACTTAGTTTTTTTGTATGAATTTCATGTTCTATAGCGTCAACCAGATGGATTTTAGAGTGAGACTTAATCTTTAGATTGAACAAATATAGCACTAGTTTATTTATTGCAGGGTTATCAAATTAAACGTGTGTATATTAAATTATGCGATTTATTATGTATCAGTTTACTAGATATTTAATAGATATTTTTATTACCAATAAGAGATTACTTTTCTGTTAATTAAGTAATCACTTTCATAATTTAATCTCAATTTCACAAACAAAATAAAATTCATTTTTGAAAAGTATAGGACGAAAAGTGCATATTATATGTATAGATATTGTAATATTTATTAAAATTTATAAAAAAACAAATTATTTTTATGCTACATTGCGTGTCAGAGTGAAAAAATATATTAATTAGTTGATGAAAAGAGATAATCGCCGAGACTTATTGAGAATTGTATGTAAGGGGCAAAGAGTATTCACAACCGTTTGGTGACTACCAGTACTTACAAACATGCCCATAATTGTTATTCAGACGTATTCCTTGCCTCCGATTTTTTGATGGGCCACCTGAATGTAACAAGCGCATGAAATGTGACCTGAGCTACATGTCACACGGCAGCACAGCTTTACCTATAGACAACTTTTAGTTGAAATCGTATAAGCGAAAAGTACAATTCGTGCCAGCGGGAAATATTCAAACCATCTTATATAAGTAAAAATTGACCCAGCGGAAGTAAAATATATAAAAAAGTATAAAGTTATAGTGTGCGCTTAGGCTTGGTCAATTTAAAAAAGCGTGTCAGCACAAATTCTCGTCGACGGTATTAATTTGCCACTGGGAGGGTTGTTATCTGCAAAATTATCTATTACTGGAGCCCCGTGGAGAGCCATTTTTTATATCCATTTAAATTCAAATATGAATATTTACGAATAATCTGATAACACCGGATTGTAGCGAGGCCCATGCTGAGAAGACAGGAATAAAGTTATAGTACAATTTAACTAGACCTTGTTAAATAAGATAGTAGTACATAACTTATTTGTTTATTATATTGCCTTTATGATAAAGAAAATTAAAAAACTGGCTTTGGAAGAGATCAGTATGCTACGAGACGTAATTCCTGCTACTCGTAACTTGGAGCCAGGACACATCAGTTCCAATTCTTTTTCTGTCTTGTTTTTTTATTAGAAACAAAATGTCTCTATTTTTTATAAGTCGATGGGAATTTTACCTTTGACGGACTATGGTGTCGTTTTATATTTAGATATTTTCTTTCATTTAGATATTTCTCATACCACTGGTTTCGAACAATCACCGTAGATCAGAAGTGAATGTACATATTACCTCAGGCCACAGAAAAGGAGTAAACGCTACAATTGTTTTGGCACAGAGCCACTAAAGTTAACTACTGAGTGCGGTAACAAGAAACTGTTAGTGTTCCCCATAATTGTGTAAAGTGTACGAGAAAGGGGTACGAAAAGGTGTAATATGTTTTAGTAGGTACATCTGCCATTCACAAGGAAATACATTTATGCACTGTCAGCGGTCCTGGGTGGGATCCGACAGGTGTGTGGATCTCACTGATGAATACTTATACGATTGTCATATGATTGTAGAAATCTACCTATAGAAAGTATTTATAATATATTATAAATACTTTCTATAGGTATATATTATATAGCTATGAGATTTTTATTATAAAGAACAACACAAACTCGTTTTTTTTAAATGAGGTTATGGCTGTACGCCATATAATGGATAGTGCTTATGGCGTGCGTTTGTCGAGTGTCCAACTCTAAGTTGTTGAAAAAGGAGATATCTACATCTAGGACAATACCGACTACTTTAAGTGTTGTGACTCACTTGACACTTTCGAAAAAGATGGCCATATATTTTTTTTATCCCTACATAGGTACCTCTCGCAGAAGTGATAGATTGGTGGCCCATGGAGGAGTGAGGAGAAAGGAGGGCAGCGCATCTGTTATAGCCTCTTTGCGGATGTCTATGGGCGTCGGAAGTCATGAATATTGCTCCGACTGCTCGTTCGCCATACCATAAAAAAACTATGCTGTTTTTGTGTGTGTATAACAATTATGTGGATATATATTGCCTTTGGTTCTAAAAGACTCCTTTTGTACATATGCTATGAAAAATATAATTCTCATTTATCGACAAATCAGATACAACAATAGGAGGGATGTTGGTTCCCGGAAAGACCAAGACTTACGCACCATGATCAGATTGATCTGACACTGTCCGAAGGTGACGTCAAGAGTACTTGCAATCAGCGTGTGTGTATGTATCGTGATATGTGTCTCTCTGTTCTCTCTGACTACCCCGCTTGGGAACTGGCATGAACGTTTGTGCGTGTGTGTGTATTAAAATGTATGTAGATATAACGATGCTGCTATATGAATATGAAAAGAAAAAAATATACAACCGATAGCGGTTTTCGGTTACATCGAAATACGAGAAGTTTATTTATAAATTATTTTAGCATCCGGTGAAAACGAGCTCGGCAACTTATCGTGAAACCGATCTTAGGAGCTATTACCAGTAATGGACTAGAGAAAATGCACATCTAGGCGTGGAGCACATAGTAAGGACCGACTTAAATGTTCGGAATAGAACTTCTTTCACTTAACACGACATAAAGTCACTGTTACAGTCGAGATAATAGAACCTGGAGCAGGCAGTTATTAATTTCGAAACATTTCTCATCTCTAAGTAGTTACTGAAGTTACGTAGGAGTTGAATCAAGTACCTACTTTATAGCTTAGATAGAGAATGGAGTTAAATAAAAAAAATTATACGATAATGACATGAATAGAATGATAACTATTTTATTATTCACTTGTAATAAACTGCTATGGAGGTTTGTTCAAGTTTTTTATAACCCTGACGTTTCAGATTCTTAATAGTAATCATCACGTCACGAGTGGACTGAGGTGTTAGAAGTCTTGATGGTTAATACAAGTAGGTACCCTAATATTTATAGTTATTTAGTTATTTATATTAAGGCAAAAATAGCTTTAGTAAGACGTAGTGCCACTCTGCATTGAAGTCTAATATGGCTGGCTTGACGGGGGAAAAGGTATGTTGTCTCGTTTTGTGTGGAGTAAGGACCCGATGGTCCATGAGGGGGGAGTAGAAAGGAGGCCAACGCAGGTGTATAACCTCTATGCTGATGTCTATAAGCGTCGCTAGTCGTAAAAGTGTATATTTGTAGCCGATAAATGGAACATAGCCTTGGATAAGTTTATATATTTGAGACACCGGGGCCCTATACTAAGAACTTTTCAAGGGCACCAAACGATATAGACACGCCACTGGATGTAGATGGGCTCCCGATTCAGTATGCAGCGTGATACTCAACAATATAGAACATTATACTGCTCCACCGTTCGCCCTGACCTTGGCGCTAAGCACCCCATTTAAACTTTCACATTTAGGTCACTTATATAATTTGCTAATGCATTATATATTTCACGAGGTAATCAACACACCCTAATGACATGTTATTAAAACAACAGCATATGATATTATGAAATTTACATAAGCTTCCGAAATTTTGTATATTCATGTAGAATTTTAAAATGATTTTTGCAGCTTCATTGAAACAATGTTACATAATCTAATGTATAGAAATAGAAAGATAGTGGAGAATCACAGCTGTGCTGTCGTGTTTCGTGCGATGTGTAAGTAGCCGGTGGCCCATGAGGTGGAGGAGGAAGGAGGGCAACGCATCTGTATAATCTCTATGCGGATATCTATTGGCGTCGATAGTCATGAAAACGGTTTCGATTGCACGCTTGCTCCCTTATGCTTCAATAAAGAGAGTAGAGAAAGATAATAAGAGCTCTGATTCATCTGGATATGTTAATGATTTAATAATAATGTTCCTGACTTATTTTTGTTTTGCATGATCTATCTCTAGAGGTATGCGCTAAACAAGCAGTATTTATTTAAAACTAGCTGCGCCCCGCGGTTTCACCCGCGTAAATTTCGATATTGTGGAAAATCGTCACATGGCATCCCATAGGAACTCGGTCGATTTTTCTAGATAAAAACTATCCTATATGTTAATCCAAGTTACTCTCTATGTGTGTGCCAAAGACCAATGGTCATCTGCTAACAAGCCTTGGACCATAAACGCGCCCAGCAATAAACCATACGTTGTTTTATTCGTCTATATTAATATAACAAAATACAATATTCAATGTAATTTTTAAAGACGGGAGAAATATGTAATTAAATAAAATATATTTTTGAGGTAGTTTGCATATTAATAATCTGTGTTGTTAGGATTTGACAAATGACAGGTGTATATTAGATGGACTGTATTGCGAATGTATTGTCACTCCTTGGTGGAAATTCATATTATACCTACTTGTATTAAATAATATACTTTTTTATTGTAAAATAACATATTGAATTTTATTATTTTTTTAGAAAAACTGTATTCCACATGTAATATAAATCAAAAACTGATAACTAGTACGGATCACAATGTAAACTACATTGTAAATAAGTAAATGCAAAGTTACTAGGTTATCGGTGGTGTAGGCTATCAATTAATAATTTTACAGTCCTTGAGTCGAAAACTTTTTATGCTTATATTATAGATGTTAACTGTAATAGTAAATCCAATTTATATAATCGCTCATGGCTAATGTTTTTTATAACCTCGTAGCTTTTAATTACTTATTTATTTCAGTCTTAAGCTGAATCCTTTATTAATCATTGTATAAGTTTACATTGATTTCATTTCAGAACCTTCCATAAATTGTATTGTATTGCACGGCACGGCATTGCATAACATTTTGTCCCTTTCAATGGCACAGGTCAAAAAAACGAGTAATAAAGAATGCCAAATTGAGGAGAGTATTCGTATCGTAGCCCTTAAGCTTTGCAACAAAAAAACTACGGAAAATCGCACAGAACAAAACAGCCAATCGCTGCTATAAAGCTAAAAACATTATCAGGTAGTGAAAATGATTGTGACCGAAAATCATACATACAGAACAAAATGAATATAGTCTTTATGTCGTGGACAATAAAACCTGCTTTCGGTTATAACAACATCTGTCACCTCGCGATTGTCAGATCATAAAACCGAACTACCTTCCTGTAGAGCAAAATGCAGCAGCAAAATATTATAATAATATGCCCGGTGTTAGGAGGGTAGGTATATTTATAATCTACTGACTGACATTTGTCACAGATCAATATTAAACCACAGAATAGCGTAGTATCACCCCTTTATTACTTATAATATTTTAAAATTAATTTAAAATATTTCTCCAGCTTTAAAATAAAAACAAATTATATAGGATAATTACAGTAATAAT